>QTSX02004303.1:0-301282 GCA_014839935.2 Entomophthora muscae
TAACTATCAGAATCTTCAGGATCTGGATCACTGGAGATATCATGGAATAGGTGAAGATAGTTGGGCCAGAGGAAGACGGAGCTTCCTCATCAGAAGGAGGATCAGGGGGAGATTGGTCAGCAGAGAGTGTCTCTGTTTCTAAGCCAACCTCTCTTTTCCTGCCTGTTCCTTGGGGTCACAACCTTTCACTTGGTGATTATTGCAAGTATGCAAGTGGTGCCCAATTTGGCCAAAGTTATGACAACCTTGCCTCTTAGTCTGTCCACCTGAGCCCAAAGTCATAATGTGTGGCGTACAAGAAGTAGTCCCAGCATTATTGACTTTATTTTCACGTACCACCATACCCCCATGGATCAAATGCATGTCTTGCAAGAGTGTCTTAATACTCTTCATAGAAGTGAGTAAAGCCTTGTGTGCCTTAAAGTGTAGGCAGAGAAGCTGGTTAACTTTCAAAGCATTTGAACAAGCTGTGTAGGCTTCCCATGGGAGTTAACTGTCAACTAGTGATTAACTGCTGGCCTTCAATGTAGAAACAACCCGCAAAATCAGCCAGGGCTTCCTTGGGCTTAAAGGCAATGTGTATAAATTCATCCTTCTTGACCTCCAAGCTGAGATCTCCTCCAAACTCCTCAATAAGGAGGTGCTTCATGTCCTCCCAAGTGACAATGGAGGGGAGCTCGGGGACCACTACTTCTTGGCATGTGGGATGGAGACAGGTGAGGATATGTTCCTTTTTGAGTTCATCAGTAGCCCTAAAAATTGCAGTCTTGTAAATTGTTAGGAAGGCAGCAATGTTAGAGGTTTTAGAATCAAATATCTGTTTAAGGTTGGTTTGTAATTTGGGTCAATGGACAAAGAAGAGGACTGACTGTTTTCACCTGGGTTGAGGCGTTAATGTGAGGGTTGCCTTCAAATTTGGATTCAGCAGCAGGTTGTCTAGCCCAGAGGAGTCAAAGGCTTTCCTCTAGGGTATCCAAGGTAGAGCTGTTCTATTCACTAATATCCCTAGAAGTGGCAGCAGCAGTTCCACATTCATCAACCTTAATTTGTTGTACTGCCAATATGCCAGCAATTCCATTGAGGCGGGTGGTCAGGGAAGTGGTCTGAGCAACCAAGGGGACAACTTGTCCATTCAGTGTCTTGGTAAAGCAGGAGAGGTTTTGTACCTTCCTTTCCAATGTGTCTTGCCTATCAGCTACATCATTTGTTACTTCTGAAAGCTGATTCAGTGCACGTGCGCAGTTGACCCAGGGTTGGCTTTCCAAACCAGGGCAGCAACTATGATTGCCATGAACGGGAGTATTAGCAACTTCACTCTCCTCCTCATCTTCAGATTCAGATTCAGATAACAAGTTTTCAGAATTAGAGAGGTGTTGCCTCAAATACTCAATTTCACTTTGCAAAGTAGCCACTTGATCAGCAAGCAAGCAAGGCAATGTGTGGGTCAGCCATAGGTTTGACTGAAGGGGGGTTCTGAACAGAAACTTGACGTCAAGTGGTAGCCTTGAGCTTGGCTATTGCTTCCCATACCTTGGCCTCAAAGTCAGATGGGGCCTCAACAGAAAGAGTGGGAGGATTCACCTCAATAGACGCTACTCTATTGTCCACATAATTTTGCACTTGGTATAGAGTGTTGCCTTGGGCAGCCTTATCCAGACCGTATTGATGCTGCAGATGGCAGCCTCAAGTATTAATATGAGCTCCCACCAATTCAAGTTGTGAATTGACATGTTCTCTGAATTGGTTAAGTTCCCTAAACAGTCTCAAAATCTTGGTGATGATTTATCAGAAAGGCCTCAATTTGCTCATGTCACGCTGCCTGATGCTCATCCAATTTGCATAGTTAGTCCTTGATGTATCCAGGGAGCTAGGAACAAAGGGAATTCAGGGAGGAGGTTAAGTACTTCTGAGAGGCCAACAAGTTGTTCTGGTTGTCAGAAATACACACAAAGAGACTGTGGGATCATTCTTGATATGCCATATTCTGAGCATAGTTGTTTGAGACAGCGGTGGCCACAGCATTTAATAGTTGATTCTGGGATCCTAATGCAAGTTGATGGTGAACCAAGGCGGGCTGAATGAACTGGTTGACCAACATGTCAATTGTATCTATGGACTCCATCAACGCAGGGGGAAGACCAAAGTCCAAAAGAAAGGAGTATAGGTCTTTGGAAGCGTACCTGGGACAAAGACCAGGGATAGTGTGCATTACCACAGTACCTGTGTGAAGGAGAGAGCAGATGGCAGCACAAGCTTGCTTGTAGTTGAGAGAGAAAGCTGGAAGAGGGGCCCATGCGGGCCCGGGAGACAGCACCAGTACCATAGGAGTTGAGAGGGTATTGGTGATATCTTCTTCTAGAGAAGGACTAGAAACTTTAGGTTGATTGGGTACTTCAGAAACAACGGGGAAGAACCAGAGAATGTACGTGGGAATGGGGTAACTGAGGGGCTTGCAGCCCCTGTAGTGAGCACCATTTTGTCGTGTTTGGCTCCTGGGGACAACATCCAGGAGGACACAGCGGGAAATCTTTATAACAAAAGATTTGAGGTTTGAAGCTAGCCTTGGGTTAGCCTTCAGGGCAAAATTAAGGGCATGTACCTTAATTTCCTGAAATACAAGATGAGAAAGTCCTTTTGGCAGAAAGGATAGGAAAAGGCTTGAAGATTATTAAAGCCAACACAAATGTGAGTAAACTTGTCTTTATTAGGGGAAATGATTCTACTTTAAATAGTAGACAAGGAACAGTGATCACTCATTAGGAAGACAGAGTGGCTGAAGGGGTCACGTTGGGATGAGGTCATACCAGGATTATTCATAGGCAGGTACAATAATCCGGAATGGGTGGATATTGAACCAGGCCCATTTGTGGAAGGCAAGGAATTCTGAACTCAAAAGCAAACCCAGCCAAATCTTTGCAGCTATCAATATTCAAAGGCCATATCAAAATAGCATTAATGGTGCAATTTCCAACAGGTATCAACAAGTTCTTTGGTAAAAACAAAGAAAATGTCATCAACTGGCTAGACCACTCAGCCAATAAACTCCTGCCAGCCCTATCCCTCATAAAAAATGGGTCCAGGAAGCCAGCAAGCGCCTTTACAAGGCTGCAGCTAACTGGTTTGCCACATGAGTTGGCTCACAAACTGACAGTCAGCTTGAAAAATGGGAAGAGTTTAAAGCGCACATCATCCATAATTTCTGTGTCTCCAAATTCCTCCAGGACATTACAATACAGCTTAGCAATCTTCCTTATAAAATCATTATCACAGCCTACGCCAATGAATTTGAGAAAATACACTGCAAAATCTAAACCCCAGCGCAAGCTGACAATGTACACACCAGAACCTCATTCATCAACAGAATGAAACCCTCTGTTGCTGCCCTCATTCATCCAGAGGCCAAAACCTTCATGTCTGCGCTCATTGCAGAAGCCAAGCACGCTGAAAAACGCGTGAACATGGAATATGCTGCACACAACAGCAATTGCTCCTCAAACGGCAATAGCAGATAAAACTCCAATGGCAACAGCAACTCCAACTGCAACAATGGCAATCACAGCCAAAGCGCAAACTGCCCCTGTCTCAAGAAAGAGGACACTGCCAAAGTAAACAACGCTGAAACAGCAACCCGCTATGAATCTTACCCCACATTCTCTGACCTCAAAGGTCTCAAAACAGAGGAACAGGGAAAAGAAGAGTGGGAATAGGCTTAAGTGCCCCTGTCTCCCCCCAAACCAACAATAAATTGTACCAAAGCACAAACTTTGCTGCTCGCATCCCACGTGTCCCACAATCCTCCATTTTTATTAACATAAAAATTAAAGATTGGTCGCAACTTCTTGTCTACGAATGCACTTATAAATCACATACACACAAAATTTTATTTGACTCTGGTGCTCAACACACCATGGTAAGCAAACCATTTGTAACCAAATAAAGTATACCAGTTGTCAAATCCAACTTCAAATATGCCAGAATGGCAGATAAATCAAAGGTTCTACTTGAAGGCAAAACAACTCCCTTCAGAATTGAACTCCAAGGCATACAAACGTCCATCAAAGGACTTGTCATGAACAACATAAACTACAACATTGTAGCATGCATGGACTGGTTCACCCAAGTGAACCCCAGCGTATGTTGGGAAACAAAAACCATGACCATCAAATGCAACGGAGTCAATTTTAATATCCTCAAAGAACCCAACAACCTCATTCTAAGAGACACAGTATTTGTCCAGGTCATAAACCAAGACAACTCTGAACGACTAACCAAAGACAGTACTCTTCAAATAATGAGATACACTGAATTCAATAATATGCAAACAATCAAGATTCAATGCCCAAAACTGGTGGCACTCCTAAACAAATATGCCCATGTATTCAAGGAAGAGCTCACAGAGTTACCACCAAAAAGGGAGTTCAAACATGGCATTAACCTATGTAAACCCATGCCCAAACCTGCACCTCCCTACAGACTCTCCCCCATGGAGACCCTAACCCTCAAAACTCATATTGAGGACAAATTAGCCAAAGGATTCATAGCCCATCTGAATCCCCATGGGGAGCAGCATTGTTATTTGTAAAGAAGGCACTCTTTGTCTAGTAACTGACTACAGAGCACTAAATGCAAGCACAGTAAAGAATAAATATCTCCTTCCACTCATAGAGGATCTGTTTGCAAGACTCTCAGGAGCCAAATTTACTCCAAAATTGACCTCACCTCAGGCTATAACCAAGTTGAAGTAAAAGAAAAGAACATACCAAAAACTGTGTTCCGTACACAATTTGGATCCTTTGAATGTAGGGTAATGAACTTTGGGATGACATTTTTTTTGGTTTAACACAGCCCGCAAAATTACACCTTATTTGCTCCCATTGAACAACACATTCTGCCTTCAGACCCTTTATACATTTTTCCACAAAGTGCCACACAATCCAAGGCAGGCCAGCCATTTAAGAAAAACATGCCCAGCGGTTAACACAATATGTGAAAGCCACATTTCCTGCAGATTGGTACTCACATGCAATCTACCAGTTGCACGGAGGGCACAGCCTAGAAATTCCACTCTAACTCAGCCACAGACATATTAGATCATCCCATAACAGGCACAGACCCTCCAAAAAAATCCGGGCAAAAGGCCCAAGGGCTAACAGCCCAGATTAACTTGGATCAGTTATTAGCCCTTCAATCTACCACTCCACAACAACCAGACCCTAGGGATTACATCCCACCATTTTAGGGGTGCTAACCCTAGGCATCAGCCCTAAAATCATAGCTGCACACAGATTTAGCCACACAAAATGTGTCTCAGGCTGCTCAGCAAAAAAAATGTGGGTGGCCGGCCCAAGGGAATTTTAGCCCGGATTATTCTGGATCAGCACATTTCAATTGAACCTTCTGCCCGGATTTGACTCACTATTTTTATCATTAGGGCCCAAGAAGGGACTCTAACCCAAAAAAAACTCTGCTACCTCCCAGACCACACGCACACCACTGGCCACACATATAGATGGAAGCAAGCAACAAAAAAACGCAGGCCAAAGGCCTAAATTTTTTCTGGGACCAATACAATTCAATCTGGACTGATGGCATCCACTATCCAATATTCATAAAGGTTATATTACCCCCAGCAGGGGATATATAGCTCAAAGCACTCTTCTCCTTTACACTATTCTCCTTCACCCAAGGTTTTCCCCCTGCCCTGCAGGTTTCCTTGCCCCCTCCTCCTTTTTTTATTGTATACGAGACTTTTGATCACTTTTTTATGGCCCTATGGGCCCGTTGTACCAGTCAGAGATGTCTGGGCAACTTGAATAAATGAACTTTGAGATGACCAGTGCCCTCACAACGTTTGTCACCATGATAAACCAAGTGCTGAATGGCCTCTCAAATACATTATGCTACCTCAACAATATCATTATATTCTCAAAAACAAAAGAGGAACACTTCACGCATGTCTGCAAGACACTTAATTGACTTGCAAAGAACAAACTCTACGCCAAGCCTAGTAAGCGCCAATTTATGGAAAAGGAACTACTATTCTTGGGCCACATTGTCTCTGACAGTGGCATCAAAGCAGATTCAGACAAAATAAAAACCATAAATAACATGCAACACCCCACCTCCATTAAACAAGTTAGATGCTTTCTCAGAATGATAACTTACCTAAGGAAATACATCAAAGACGGCAGAAAACTAAAGGCACCAATCAATGACCTAATCAAGGGTAATGCCAAAAATAAATTCATCTGGACACCAGAATGCAACAAGAATTTTCAACTATTAAAACAAGCTTTTATTGAAGCACCAATCTTGCAATATCCTAATAACAATGGGTGCTACAAGCTTGAGTCAGATGCCAGTGACACCGCCATTGGCACAGTCCTACGCATCCACCAGCCAGGGCAGCAAGACTTCCTGTCAGTATGTTACAAAAGTAGAAAACTAACCAACACTGAGCAGAGGTACTCAATACACAATAAGGAATTGCTAGCAATATATCACGTATGCAAGTAATGGAGATGTTACCTAGAAGGACATTTAAATGTCTGAGTACTAACTGACCATAAATCCTTAATCTACTTTAAAACTCAGAACACACTCACACGTCAACAAGCCAAATGGATGTCCCTGCTGAAGCAGCTCAATTTGGACATCCAATACAAAAAGGGGGCAGAGCTGGTCACAGCTGATGCTCTCTCTAGGCTATGTCAGCCAAGAGAAAATCATCTTGACCACCTAGACCCTGACTGGCCAAACCTATATATTACTGAGTATAAACCCTAAGGGAAAGACCCTCAACACACCAACTAACCCACAATACATTAGTAAGAAACGAGAAATATTTCCATGTATCAAATGGCACTGTATACCAAATCATTAGCAACATGTCCCTTACATCACACTTGCACAAAGAGTTGACACCATATTAAGACATCACCACCTACTAGGACATACAAAGGCTAGCAACATATACCTCAGGTTAAAAGAGATAGTATAATGGCCTAGTCTCAAACAAGATATAATTGATGTTTTGAAAAATTGCACAGTGTGCAAGAAATACGCCAGCACAAAGGCTTCCCAGCTAACAGTCAACCCAATACCTGACTCTGAACCATTCAATGTTTGGGAACTGGACATAGTGGGCTCCTTCTCAGAAACTAGGATAAAGTAACGTTTTCTAATTGTAGTCATTGACTTTGCTACACGCTGGCCCATCTTCTGGGCAACAAAGGACTACAAAGCAGAAACAATAAACAGATACATTAACAAAGCAATCATAGCTGACTACAGCACTCCAGACTACATCATAACTGATGAAGCAACAGAGTTATCAGGTCACACAGTAAACAACAACTTAAAATCCAAAAACATTAAGCATTCCACAACCTTGCCCTACAGGCCACAGGCTAACAACAGAGTTGAACACCTAAACAACAGCCTTATCAGAACCCTAGAGAAAATAATGAATGGCAAAGCCAAAGACACATGGCCACTATACATGAAACATTCATTACTAGTATCCTGGGTCCACACCAATCAAGGAACAGGCTACTCACTGTTTGAACTAACATACAGATACAAACCATTGATAGTTACCAGCAACAAGCAATCATACGTAAAGATCCCTCCAGGGAAACCCCTCACAGTAGAACAAGTACCAACTCTACGTCACATACACTTCAAAGCTAAAATAGCAGAAATAAAAAGGCTCAAAACACAAAAGGTAACCTCTACAGAGGAATCACTCCCCATCAACTCCCCCATCTGAGTCCTAGCTGGAAACAAAAACAGCTAGACTCAGTACACAGAGGACCAGGAAGAATCATCAAGTACAGACCAGACCAAAACATCTATCTAGTGAAATTCCAAGGTGCTAAAAACCCTGTTGTTAAGAAATACCACAGAACCTGTCTCTGCCTTAGCAAAGGAGAACACTCAACCCAACTGGTACCAACTAGCAAACAACTTCAGGAACATCAGGCAGCAGCCGTCAAGACAAAGCCCCCTCCTGATGTACCAGAGTAACCCCTTAAGAGGAGTGTCTGTCAGAAATCCCTTTCCTGACTCCATTTTAGTTATTTATGATTGGTTAGTAAATATCAATACAAAAGCACAAAACAACAACATTCTCAACTCTATTTGGCCTTTGAGTCCTTGCCAGAACAAGAATCAAACCCAGGACTCTGGTTATAAAGATAACATTAGCATTGCACCAGATAACTCACTTAGTTTACCTATTTATTATCCCCCTATTCAATTGAATTTTGAATTCAAAAAGCACTTCAAAAGCAAAAATGTTAATAATAGGATTAATAACGTCACTTACTTCTCTGATTTTGATTGGCTGCATCAGGACAGCTTGATAATTGGTGACCCGCTCTATATGCTTTTAGATAAGGCTCTGTATATCAAGATATGCAATCTTCTGGCCTCATACCGCTTAATTAGCTTTAACCTTTTGAAATCTTTGTGGCTCCTCTATTTTCATAAAATCTGTATGTCCATTATCAAGCAACAATGTATCCTCCATTTGAAACAGGTATGCCCTAAATGATATACACATGAAAATCCCCTTTGTTGTAAATTGCGCAATTAATGCTATTTTGATATGGCCTTTGAATATTGATAGCTGCAAAGATTTGGCTGGGTTTGCTTTTGAGTTCAGAAATTCCTTGCCTTCCACAAATGGGCCTGGTTCAATATCCACCCATTCTGGATTATTGTGCCTGTCTGTGATTGATCCTGGTATGACCTCATCCCAACGTGGCCCCCTCAGCCACTCTGTCTTCCTAATGAGTGATCACCATTCCTTGTCTACTATTTAAGTAGAATCATTTTTCCTAATAAAGACAAGTTTATCCACATTTGTGTTGCCTTTAATAATCTTCAAGCTTTTTCCTGTCTTTTCTGCCAAAAGGACTTTTACATCTTGTTTTCCAGGAAATTAAGGTATGTGTCTTTAATTTTGCCCTGAAGGCTAACCCAAGGCTAGCTTTGAACCTCAAATCTTTTGTTATAAAGATTTCCCACCGTGTCCTCCTGGATGTTGTCCCCAGGAGCCAAACATGACAAAATGGTGCTCACTACAGGGGCTGCAAGCCCCTCAGTTACCCCATTCCCATGTGCATTCTCTGGTTCTTCCCCCTTGTTTCTGAAGTACCCAATCAACCTAAAGTTTCTAGTCCTTCTCTAGAAGAAGATATCAGCAATACTCTCTCAACTCCTATGGTACTGGTTCTGTCTCCGGGTCTGCATGAGCCCCCCTTCCAGCTTTCTCTCTCAACTACAAGCAAGCTTGTGCTGCCGCCTGCTCCTCTTTCCGTTCTGGCACTGTGGCAATGCACACTATCCCTGGCCTCTGTCCTGAGTACGCTTCTGAAGACCTGTACTCCTTCCTTTTGGGCTTTAGTCTCCCCCCGCTTTGATGGAATCCATGGATACAATTGGTGTGTTGGTCAACCAGTTCATCCAACCTGCCCTAGTTCACCACCAACTTGCCTTAGGATCCCAGAATCAACTATTAGATGCTGTAGCCACCGCTATCTCAAATAACCATGCTCAAAATATGGCCTATCAAGAATGGTCCCACAGTCTCTTTGTGTGTATTTCCGACAACTAGCGCAACTCACTGGCGTCACAGAAGTACTTAACCGCCTCCCTGAACTCCCTTTGTTTCTCACTTCCTGGATACATAAAGGACCAACTATGCAAATTGAATGAACATCAGGCAGCGTGGCGTGAGCAAATCAAGGCCTTTCTGCTAAACCATTGCCAGGATTTTGAGACTCTAGTTAGTGAGCTTAATCAATTCAGGGAGCATGTCAACTTACAACTCAAATTGATAGGAGCTCATGTCAATACTTGGGGCTGCCATCTGCAGCTTTAATACGGTCTGGATAAGGCTGCACTAGGCAACACTCTATACCAGGTGCAAAATTATGTGGACAACAGGGTAGCGTTTAATTGAGGTGACTCATCCTGCTCCTCCTGTTGAGACCCCATCTGATTTTGAAACCAAGGTATGGGAGGCAATCTCTGAACTCAAGGCTATCACTCAACATCAAGCTTTTGTTCAGAACCCCCCTCCAGAAAAATCTATACCTGACCCTTGTATTGCCTCCCTCACTGATCAGGTGGCTACCTTACAAGGTGAAATGGAGTACTTAAGAAAGTGCCTCTCTAATTCTGAGAGTTGTTCATCTGAATCTGAAGATAAAGAGGAAGAGGAAGGTGAAGTCATTAATACTCCCGCTCATGACAATCATGGTTGTTGCCCTGGTCTGGAAGGTCAACCCCAGGTCAACTGTGTGCGTGCCTTAGACCAACTTGCAGAAGTGACAAATGATGTAGCTGATAGGCAAGACGCATTGGAAAGAGAGGTACAAAACCTCTCCCAATTTACTGAGACCCTAAATGGACAGGTCATCCCCCTGGTTGCTCAGGCCACTTCTCTGGCTACTTGTGTCAATGGGATTGCTGGCACCTTGGCAGTACAACAAATCAAGATTGATGAATTTGGGACTGCTGCTGCCACTGCTAGGGACATTAGTGGGCAGAACAGCTCTACCTTGGATACCCTAGAGGAAAGCCTTTGACTCCTCTGGGCTAGACAACCTGCTGCTGAATCCAAATTTGAAGGCAACCCTCACATTAACGCCTCAACCCAGGTGAAAACAGTCAGTCCTCTTCTTTGTCCATTGACCCAAACTACAAACCAACCTTTAAGCAGATATTTGATCCAAAAACCTCTACCATTGCTGCCTTCCTAACAATTTACAAGACTGCAATCTGTAGGGCTACTGATGAACTCAAAAAGGAACACATCCTCACCTGTCTCCATCCCACTTGCCAATAAGTGGTAGTCGCCAAGCTCCCCTCCATTGTCACTTGGGAGGACATGAAGCATCTCCTTATTGAGGAGTTTGGGGGAGATCTCAGATTGGAGGTCAAAAAAAATGCATTTATGCACATTCTCTTTAAGCCCAAGGAAACCCTGGCTGAGTTTGCAGATTGTTTCTACATTGAAGGCCAGCAGTTAATCACCTGTTGACAGTTAACTCCTTGGGAAGCATACACGGCTTGTTCAAATGCTTTGAAGGTAAACC
The DNA here is from genome assembly GCA_014839935.2 of Entomophthora muscae. Taxonomy (NCBI): domain Eukaryota; kingdom Fungi; phylum Entomophthoromycota; class Entomophthoromycetes; order Entomophthorales; family Entomophthoraceae; genus Entomophthora; species Entomophthora muscae. The sequence continues at coordinate 11,109 of QTSX02004303.1, forward strand.
AGCCTCTATGCCTACACTTTAAGGCACACAAGGCTTTGCTCACTTCCATGAAGAGTATTAAGACGCTCTTACAAGACATTCATTTGACCCATGGAGGTACGGTGGTACATGAAAATAAAGCCAACAATACTGGGACTACCTCTTGTACGCCGCGCATAATGACCCTGGGTGCTGGTGGACAAGCTAAGAGGCAAGGCTGCCATAACTGTGGCCAAATCAGGCACCACTTGCGTACTTGCAATAATCCTTGAGTGGAAGATTGTGATCCCAAGGAACAGGCAGGAAAAGAGAGGTCAGCTTAGAAATGGAGACGCTCTCTGCTGACCAATCTCCCCTATCTCCCCCTGATCCTCTGTCTGATGAAGAACCTCCTTCTTCCTATGGCCCAACTATCCTTCATCTATTTCACAATCTCTCCAGTGATTCAGAGCCTGAATATTCTGATAGTTATGGCTATTCTGTCTTGGCTGTTCCAGAAACCATCCCTGTACCATACAAACTTTGCTCTGGGAAGACCACCACCACTTCCCAAGTACCTGCCAGTGAAACTAAGTCCATGGTGGCTTGCCCTTACCTAGCTCAAGCCCATTGACCTCCCGTCTTGGTTGACTCTTCCAAGGAAGCAGCCAAGTTAGCCAAAGCTCTCTTTCAAAATGTGACTGTATTTCTTCTGCTACAGACTGTATATAAGGAGATTCCTGCGTTACAGTGCATGCTAGCTAAATGGGGAAAAGAGCTAGAAGCTGCGCAAGATGTGTTGGCAGTCTTGCCCTCCTTTGGGAAAGATACAACCTGTGTGGAAGTATCAATCCAAAAGGTTAAGATTAAAGCCATTTTGGACATGGGTTCTCCAGTCAATGTGGTATCTTCAAAACTAATGAAGAAACTTAAAATGGCCCCTGACCTCAACTACACGCAGTTGTATGGCACAGCTGGCATGGCACAAACACAGGTCATTGATGTCTACTCAGCTCTACCCATGAGGTTTGGGAAACTCCTCATTGCTTCCCTGCTGTAGTCCTTGAGAACAAAAGCTATGACTTCTTGGTTGGTACACAATTCCTCCAAGAGTATAACAGGATTGTAAACTTACAAGATGGATAAATTTTGCTCTTAGAATACAAGGTCCCCTTGATTTTTGAGGAACCTCCACGCCTCCCAGGAAAATGTCTTAAAACTTGTGTGCTTGAATACCTTACAGGTATCTTCTCTCTCAAGTATAGGACTCACTCCTCCAACATGTATACCCCTCCTCCTTCCTGCCCTGCAGAAGAAAGGGTACCTCTGCTAGCACCATCCTCTGGGTTCTTAAGTGGTGATTGATTCCCAGATTTTTTATGAGCTACCTGAAAAGTTGTTCTTGGAACTTTATTCACCTGAATCCCTAAGTTGTACAGTGCCCCGCCTGTGTCCTGGGATTCTAGATCAAACCCACAAAGAGCCTGTACAATTGCTACTTGCCAACCTGACAGCCCTGCCCATGCAGATGACCCAAGGCCAGGTTGTAGGGCATGGTCGTATACTGGGAGCAGAACAAGTGGCCTCCCTCTACCCCTTCAGGACTTTCAGTGATTTCAATCTACCTGAAGATAATCCTCAAGTTCTCTCCTTGTTCACCGCTGCTGATTTCCCTCAGCTGTCTCTTGTTCAACAAAAAGATGTGTTAGACCTGCTCAATCAGTTTAGCAACATCTTTGCCTCTGGACCTAAGGATTATGGCCTAGCTAAAGAAGTCATCCATCAGATTGATACTGGGGATACAGCCCCCTTTTGTGCCAAACCATACCGCTGTAATAGGGTGGAAGATGCCCAAGTGTCCAAAGAACTCAAGCAAATTCTGGACGCTGGGTTACTGGCTCCTTCCCAAAGTCCTTGGGCTTCCCCATTACTGATCCTCAAGAAGAAGGATGGCGGACATTGTATTGTAATGAACTATTGCCGCCTGAACTCTCTCACTAAGACTTGTACCCCTTGCCCAGAATTGATGATGCTCTTAGATGGCTGGGTGGTTCAAAGTTTTTCTCGGCCATGGATCTAGCTTCTGGATACTGGCAAGTTGACTTATCTCCTGAAGATCAAGAAAAGGCTGTGCTTATCACTTCAGAAGGCCTTTTTGAACCCACTTGTATGCCCTAGAGACTCTGTAATGCCCCTGTCACATTTTAACAGGCTATGGACTCCATCCTACAAGATCTAAAGCTCTTTTGCATCCTTGTGTACCTTGATGACATCACCGTATTCAGCGCTATCTTTACCGGCCATTTGGAACACCTCAAGGCTGTCTTCATCAAGATTCGCAAAGCTGGCTTGAAACTCAACCCCTCCAAGTGCTCCTTCTTTAAGGAACATCTTGAATTCTTGGGTCATGAGGTCACTCAAACTGGAATCCGTCCCATTAATAACAAGGTGAAAGCTATTGAAAAGATGCTACCTCTCACAAATCTTTGAGAGGTTCAAGTATTTCTTGGTATGATGGGCTACTACCAACAGTTCATACCTGACTTTGCTGAACTGAGTGAACCCCTTGTCCAACTGCTTTGCAACGTCCCCTTTGAATGGACTGACAGCCAACAACAAGCATTTGAAGTGTTGAAGGCCAAGCTCAAAGAAGCTCCTATCTTAGTCTATCCTGATTACAATAAAGAGTTCATCTTGTATACTGACGCTAGTGGAGTAGCTGTGGGTGCCATCCTTGCCCAACTTGACAATGAAGGTGTGGATTGACCTGTAGCCTACTTGTTGAGGGTCCTCAATAAGCACGAGACAAACTACAGCGTCACTGAGAAAGAATGTTTGGCGGTGCTGCATGCAGTGAAGCAGTTTTGGCACTACATTTATGGGACCTACTTCACGGTGGTCACAGATCACTCCTCCCTCAAATGGCTGCAACAGCTAAAGGAACCTGAAGGTCAACTAGCATGTTGGGCTCTGCGTCTACAAGGGTATGATTTCACTGTGATACACTGTCCTGGGGCCCAACATCAGAACGCTGATGGCCTGTCAAGAATGCCAATCCTAGCTATCCATTCTGCTGACGCTGATTGTCTATACGAGTTAATAGGGTATCCTGACTCTTGGACCACTGAGCCAGAAGACATTTGCTTGGCACTACAGACCCTATTCAAGGACACTATAATTTGTGATAAACAGCTCTTCAAAAAGGTTAACAATGCCTATCTACCCTATGTTTGCCCTGACATGAGGATAGCCATTATCCTCCAAGCACATATTGACACTGGCCATGGGGCATAACAAAGACTCATGACTGGTTGTGCAAGAACTTCTATTGGGAAAACATACGCATCCTGATCCCTGATGTCCTTGCCTCCTGTCATTCCTGTCAGCTCCAACGCGCTTGCCTGTCCCAACACCAGTTCAGACTCATTCCTCCAAAGCATGCCTTTCACATGGTGAGTATTGATGCTGTTGGGCCTTTTCCTTGGTCTAGGTTGGGATGTTGGTTTATCTTTGTCACTGTAGACCACTTTAGCAAGTGGGTTGAAGCCAGAGCAAAAAAAAAAGATGTAACTGCTAAGACCACGGCTACTTTCTTGCTGCAAGACATTTTCTATTGACATGGCTGCCCTCAAGTCCTGCTTTCTGACAATGGTACCAACTTTAATGCTTGCCTCATCACTTCTATTGTCAAAGCTATGGGGACTTACCAATTGTTCTCTGTGTCATATAACCCCTCAACCAATGGAACTGTCAAACAAGCAAACTCTACCCTGGTGTCCATAATGAGGAAACTCACACTCTCTGACGCTGCCAATTGGGATATGTTCCTCCCTGCTGCCCTCTTTGCTCACCGGCTCAGTAGACATCAAGTGACTGGTCAGTCCCCTTTTGCCATGCTGTATGGGCGTGAAGCCGCTACCTCCTCAATCTTGGAACCCCCCTTGATCAAATTTGATGCATCTGCAAATCCTGAGGCCCGTGTTAAAGACTTAACCAATTGTATCATTGACATTCAAGCAACAGCCTATTTCACTGCTTATAAGGTCAAGGCTTTGGAGCTCTCCCCGTCTAATGCTGCTAGAGCCCCCCTCCCTGAGTACCAGATAGGCAATCTAGTTCTCTACTACCAGAATTGTACGGGTGGTAGAGCTCATAAGCTGGATTCCCTCTGGGTTGGGCCCTGTGAGGTCACTTTTAAGAAGGGTGTCAAGTATACCGTGAAACTACTGTCTTCTGGACATCCTTTTGTCCGTGTTCACTCCAAATTTCTCCACAAATATCAACTCCCTGTGTCCAATCTTGAGGGGGGAGATGTCGTAAATTGTGCAATTAATGCTATTTTGATATGGCCTTCAAATATTGATAGCTGCAAAGATTTGGCTGGGTTTGCTTTTGAGTTTGGAAATTCCTTGCCTTTTGCAAACGGACCTGGTTCAATATCCATCCATTCCGGATTATTGTACCTGTCTGTGATTGATTCTGGTATGACCTCATCCCAACGTGACCCCCTCAGCCACTCTGTCTTCCTAATGAGTGATCACCATTCCTTGTCTACTATCTAAGTAGAATCATTTCTCCTAATAAAGACAAGTTTATCCATTTTTGCTTTGGCTTTAATAATCTTCAAGCTTTTTTCTGTCCTTTCTGCCAAAAGGACTTTCTCATCTTGTTTTCCAGGAAATTAAGATATGTGCCCTTAATTTTGCCCTGAAGGCTAACCCAAGGCTAGCTTCAAACCTCAAATCTTTTGTTATAAAGATTTCCCGTCGTGTCATCCTGGATGTTGTCCCCAGGAGCCAAACATGACACCCTTCATTTCCCAAAACTCCCCTCAAATATTTCAGCCTTGATTTTAAGGCTATTTAAGTGCCCCATTTTTATTCATTCCAATTGTTCTAACAATAAAGAATATTTTCTATCCTATCTTGCCAAATCTATCTTTTAGTATCTTCATTTGAAGCCATGAAGGGAATTTATTTCCTGCTATGGTTTCTAGTCTCCCTGTTTACACGTGTAAAAGGTCTTGAGAATCCTACTCCCACCATCAACTGGAAAAACTCCTCTCCCAACAATGCCCACCAGAAGGAGTCCTTGGCCAATGAATGGTTCAAGTATCCCTCTGATCATTGGTGAAAAAAGTTCCACTATGGTTGCCATTCTACTCCTCCACCTGCCAAACCCACGCTGGTACGGCCCCACGCATCGTTCTATCTTTTGACGTACATGGTAGGATACTACCTATTGGGTTGTTTTAGTTCCCTGATGGAAAGGTTTGCATACTTGGGGCATTTGGGCCATCTTGTCATGTCTACAGTGCCCATTGGTTCAGCCATTGCAGGGCTTAACTTAGGGGCCTTGGCTCACCAAATTGGGGGCTTGTTTCCCTTAAAGTGGGTCCCTGACAGTGTCAAGGAGCTGGGTGTACAGGTATTCTGGCTACCACCAACCCACTTAACATCCAGTCCTTGCCCAATTTGGTGCCTTTCCAATATGCAGTTCAGCATACCAGAAATGGTAACCAAGCAATATCACATGACTGTCCAAGTATCTAGTGGCTCAAACCCATTCCGCACATGACCAACCCCTAGGTTTGATCCAACTAAATCTCTGCCACAGCCAAATCTATATAAGTCTAAAGTATTATCCAATAAAATATACTTCTCTTCTTTCTCAATTCCATATTTGAAGCTTCCCCAAAAGGCGCTCCTCATCAATAGGCAGAATTCTTCTTATTAAGACTGTTTTGGCAAACATCTACATATTTTTTTACAAATAATACAAAATAATTAAAGAGAAATGCTGATATCTTATTTACAACTAAGAATTTACTTGCCATTGTGCAATGACTTGTCAAATGATGGTGCTACCTTAAAGTCAGAAAAAATTCATGACTCTCATGGATTATAAGTTGCTCATTCACTTCAAGACCCAAATTGTCATGGCCCATACCAGAGTCTGGCTGGACTCCCACAGGGAAGGTGGGCTGGGCCTGGAAGGCCAAGTACACAATAGGTGTAATTCCGATCAGATAGTTTACTACAGTAGCTAGTAAACACCAACTTCCAGTATGAGGCACAACCTGGTTGGCCAGCCCCAATACTGTGATATAGACAAACCCAACTTAGTGAAGTCCTGGGCAGGAGGCACAGTTGGCAGGAGGAAATAGGAGGAATCTTCAGCATGGAGGGCAAAATGATCACTCTTGATGACCAGGAGGGAGCAGATATGTGAGGTTGTAAAGTGTAGTGAAGTTACAAATAAATGCAAAAAGAATAGTTATATTGATGCAAAAGTATATGGTTCTTACAAGAAAATAAGGAATCCTGAGCATAAAGTTGTTTATTTTTAAGATTTCCACCTTGAGGAGGGCTTTTACTCCTCACTACTTATACTTACTGGTAGTTTTGTGGCCTTTTGTGCCACCAGAGAACTGATGGCATCAATTTCAGTTGAACTTACTTTTTGACTGGGGTTTGCATACTTGGGCCTTGGGGTTGATGCTCATTGGTTGGTATAACAGGAACCTTGCTTGGGCTGCAGCAAGCCAAGATGCCACTGCTATTAATAGAACCTGCAAGCAATTGAGCGTCTGATTGCGTGATCAAACAATTGTGCTCCTAATGTCTTGTTTTCTGATGATTAATATGGCCAAAATTGTTAATGGAATCAAAGCCAGGGATTCAAGGCTTGTGTGCCTCTCAAATCCCAGGCCATTTGTTAATTAAAAGGGGGGTTTTGCTCTGAGAGAAAATTTGTGAGGGTTTCCAGGCTGCAGGTAGTTTTGCCTCTAAGAAGGCCAGCTGGTTGTCTAGGGCTTTCTGAGCCCTGACATCATCCCCTACCATAGTTGAGCTTGCAGAGCACAACTCTTTATTCCAATATTTGTATTTTTTCAACAGAGTAGTGGCGTTCTCAAGGTTGGATTCTGGTTTTCTCATATTCTCTTTATTGGGGTACCCTTTCTATTTGATCAGGAAATAGGGTTTTTGGTACCAGAGTTTGTGTCCCAGGATGGCTTTAACCTTGTGTTCTGTGAAGCTTTCTACTTTGATTGGAGGGGGAGCTGTTCTTACTATCTGTTGCAGAAGAGAAGAACCTTTCTTTTTTGATAGCAGGGAGCAGTGGAATACATCAGAAATCTTTCATTCATGGGGTAGTTCTAACCAGTATGCTACAGCACTAATGCGTTGTAGGACCTTGTAGGGGCCTGTTTGTTGGGAGCTCAAGCTAACGCACAGGGCAGTGGTCTTGATGTTCTTTGCACTGAGGTACACAAGGTCTCCTACTTCAATTGGGGGCCAGGGCTTTTTTTCTTGTCAGCAAAGTCCTTGTATACTTTTACTGCTCTTCTCAGGTTCTGGGCACATTTTTCTTGGCACATGTGAATGTTGCTGACCCAATCACGTCCATCTGGGTTGTCTGCTTCCTCTGTGAGAGAGGTGTCTCATGTGGGGTTGAAACTGTAGTTGGCTTTGAAGGGGAGCATACCAGTGGAGCTGTGGTCTTGATTGTTGTACGCAAATTGAGTCTTTGGCAGGTGTGTTATCCAGTTGTTCTGTTCTAAGTTTACGTAGCATTGTAAGTACTGTTTGAGGACCTGGTTTACTCTCTTGGTCTGCCTGTCACTCTGGGAATGATATGCTGTAGACAACAATCTTTTTATTCTCAAGTCCTTTAGGTTTTGGGCAAAAACTTGGAGGTGAATTGTGGGCCTCTGTCTGAGACCACTTCTTGTGGGAGTCTGTGGTTCATGAATACTCGGTTCTGTAATAGGGTGGCAGTTTCCTTTGCTGTTACTTTGGTTGTTGTTGGAATGAAGTGAGCCATTTTGGTGAAACTGTTGACAATTACAAAGATGGTATTGAATTCTTTTGAATTAGGCAGTTTCACAATGTAGTCCATGAATACTGACTCCCAAGGGCCTTTTGCAATCTGAAGAGGTTGTAGTAATCCTTCTGGTATTTATTGCTTAGGCTTGGTATGTTGACATGTCTTTCAACCACTGAGGTATTCTTCAATCTCTGACTTCATCCTGGGCCACATGTAAGTTCTTTGGATTTCTTTGAGAGTCTTTGTAAGCCCAGGGTGTCCTGACATGGGGGAGTTGTGCTATTTCTTCAGTATCTCTAAGCGCAGTGGGCCTTCTTGTATGTAGGTGCATCTGTGTAGCTGTAGGGTGTTTCCATGTAAGTTGTAACCTGTTTGGTAGTATCAACTGTTGATATCTTCCTTTAAGTCCTCCATGATGAAAATGCAGTGCTGGTCCACAGTCTGAGCTAGTTGGATTTCTTTCCTTTTACTGGCTAGTCCCAGGAATAGGAGCATTGGCTCAATCATGTTTGGAGATAGCAATGATTTAGTGTTGAATTCTTCAATCTCTTTGGCTCTAGGAGGCAACTGTGGTAAGTTTGACTCCCTGGTGATCAACTCCCTGGTACTCAACACTTTGTTGAGTACCAGTGAGTCAAGTGCCGCATAAGTGAATCTATTAGTATTTTTGGCTTAACTGATTTTAAGCTAATTTATCTAGTAATTTAGGGGTTCAAAACTAAAAACCAAGGTTAAATTTACTTGAACTTGACTCTGTTTAATAATTTGGTTAGCTAAAATACCAATTTAAGGGGCAATTTATAAGTAAATTTACTAATAGAAATGAAAAAACCTGTGTTCAACACTCTAAAACAACAAGTGAGCAGTTCAACACTTTTTAAGCCAAATTTTAATTTTATTAATAAAATACATATGCGCTTATATAAAATTTGTTATTTACTATTAAATTTTTATTATTAGTGCCCATAGTTGTCAATTAGGCTCCCAAGCATCACTATACTGGATTTAGTGGTATAGACATTAATCAAATACCCCACTTGTTTTACATTATGTCATTCCCAGGTTTGTGGATTAAGTGGTGCCACATAAATTAAGCCCAATTTATTAAGAGATTTCATATGTAATTTATAAAAAACTGAAACTTGACATCTTCTTTGTTTGACTCTATTCACTTGCCACCCAATCAGTTTTGGATTTAACTAATCAAAGGCTCAGAATTAAGGCTAAATTAATATGTGACGCACTATGAGCGCCACTTGACACTTTAACTTGGGGATTAGTACAGAGAGCTTCTTAAAGTTTTAACCAACACTATGGTAAATAAGTCACTCCCAGCTCCTCACAGCATAAATTAAACACTAATAAACACCTTCCTACTCATTTATTTTTTTAACTTAAGTTGTATTTTTTATTTTTGAGCATATGAAAATGCCTTGCTTTTGGGTTAACTTTCAAACCCGTTTTAAATTTAAGCAATTTTTATATGTAAAAAACATAGTAAATTTGATGTTTCTGCTCAACTCTGGCATACTTGACAGTGAGAATTCAGCTTTTCCCAGCTGATCAACAGTGCCTAACTCAACACTTTACTATGTTTTGATTTTTCAACTCCCAATAAAAAAATTCCACATAATAATTTTTTATTTTTTTGCAGTTATAATCTACTACTTTTTCTGCTACTCTCCATATAATTTTCATATGTTTTTTATTTTTAATTATACTTTTACATTGATTTAGCACTAAGATGTTATGCTGAACCTAACATCTTTGATGCTTCATCATAAATTCACTTATTTTCTATGTTTTAACCTTTATATCTATACTTTGAGTTTCTATTTTGCTTCTATTTACTTTGTTATGTTTTTTTCTTGATAAATAAAACTTTATTTGCATACTTTTCATTTAACTTTTACTTTGATTTACCTCTGTGTTTCATATCTTTCACATTGTTTTATTTACAAAACTAAACTTTTCTTTAGACAAGATCAAACAAGAACAGCCAACAGCCCAAGCGCCAAGCCTCCAAGGGCTCCAAAGAAACTGTCTCCACTCCCAAGTGTGACAAGAAGCCTGCAAAGGAAAAGTCTCCAACCCCATCTCCTCCCACCCCATCTTCTCCCATTCCATCTCCTCCTACTCCTCCCCCCCTCCACCTTCATCTTTCATATCCTGTTCACCTTCCCCCAAAAATTCCTCTCCCAATAAATCTGATGGTGATCTTACTCACCACTTCTTTTACCACTCAGAGGCCGACTCCAAGCCCACCAAGGAGCAACATACCAAGAAGTCAAAGGCTGCCAAGGAGCCCACCTCTTCTTCTGGTAAGAAAAAGGAGGCATCCAAGCAGGCCTCAAAGAACCCTTCCTCTCCCCCTCCTGATGGCTCTTCCCCCCTCCCTCATCTGATCCCCAAGATGAGCCTGAGGAGTACTCCAAGAAGTTCAAAGCTTCTGGTCATGTGGCTTGGGATCCACTGGCCACCCACAATATCTGTAATGTGGACAGAGAGTTTAAAGTCCCCAAGCGCTTCCCCCGGTACTTTCCAAATATGTCTGTAAAGGGTGGCCCTGGCTAAGCTGCTGATAACTACATTTTTAATTGTAACAATCAAAAGCGCCAAACTAAGAGCAAGCATTTTTTCTGTGAGAATAAGACTTGCAGGGCCTAGCTAAACACTGAGGGCTGAGAGCAAGTAACTGCAGAGAAGGGGGAGCACTCTTGTGAGCCCCCCAATCATCTTATAACCTGGATGTTAAAATGCTACCTGGTCCAGGTGATCCCAACATCCTCTCACCTCTGTGCATCAGATCTGGCCATCAAGGCCCTCCAACATCTCATGCCCAACAATCTCAAGTTGGTGCCAACTCAAGAGCAGTTGGTTAAGTTCATAAGCAATAAGTGTATCGTTGCCAATCCTCCCCCCCCCAAGGCTTTGGATGCCCTCTCAGAGCTTACGCTCACCCACGAGCTCAAGCAGCTTCCAAGTGGGGAGCGCTTCCTCCTCCATGACAACGGGCCCACCACCAAAGATCGCATAATCTGCTACTCAACTCAGAAGAACCTGATGGAGTTGAAAAGGGCTTCAACCTGGCTAGTTGATGGTACCTTTGCCACTTGCCCCCAGATGTTCAAGCAGCTCTGGATGATCCATGCCCAGATTGACATCCAGGTGATTCCACTTGCATTTTTTCTTCTTTCTGGGGCCACCAAGGCCATTTATACCTGTGCTTTTACCATCTTCTGCCAAGCATGTTCCCTCCTTCCTGACAACAACAATGCTAAGAAGACCCCCCCTCACACCTGCACAAACTCTCCTGCCACTGACAAGGACCAGGCCACCCTGGACTTGGAGGAAAATATAAGGCTGAGAGCTCTGGGGCCTCACATTTGCATCATGGACTTTGAGTCTGTTCAGTTCAATGCATTTGGGTCATTATTTTTCTTGTTATGCCTAAGCACTGGACTGATTATTTTATAACTTAATTACATTATTCATATTCAAATTATTCAGAAAGATTAAAATACAATCAATGTCAAATCTTTAATTGATCTTGGGCTTAGATATTTTTTTTAAAAAAATAATTTATCAATTTTAGAATTGAAAATTGCACCTTATAATATTGCTGGAAATATCTTAAGTGCTACTACATACTACAAGCTAAAAATATTTATGATGAGTTGCATGGGAGAGTAATAGCAGCCCCAAAGCTATAAATGCTATTACCCTATCTTTGGCTCATCATAAATATTCTTAGTTTGTTTCAAAAAAGGTTGTTGTTTTTGAAAGACTGATAACTCTATTTAAAATACACCCTCTAGTAAGCTGCCCCACTTCATGAACTTGCCCTAATGCACCACTAGCATCTTCTGATATTTTTGTTTCTCTGGTATCATCACGTGATTTCAAATGATAAGTTATCTCAGAATATTCTGAGAAACTTTCAAATGTTAAAGGTGAAGTATACAACTTCCCATCTTTCATTAAATATGAAAGATTAATGTGCAGATATTTAACTTTGAGCTCTCTCCTTATAGGCCTAACTTTTCTCTCATAAATATAAAAGAATGACTTTTGAGAAATATTTGAGCCTGATAGCGCTGATTTATATAATTCTTTTCTTTTTTCTTCTTGCTCAAAAATATTTTTAATATCATTTATATTCTTAATATAAAGCTGATTTTCTTTCTCTTTTAATATTTTTGATATTACACCAAAGTGACTATCAACAATACTTTTCCCATGACATTCTACAAATCTATTGTATTTAATAGACCCTTTAATGTATTGCGGTGCCTCTTTAAATAGATAATATAAGAATTCATAGGATCTAAAATGGTTTCCATTATCAGTCCATACTTTGATATTATTTATTTTTTTAAACTTATCTGATTTAAGAAGACTTATTAGACATTCACCTGAAAACAAAGAATCATGAGACAATATTTGAGATAAAAAATCATGGTATTCATATTTAACTTTATTGTCTTCTTTAAATACCAATGCAAACCCCAATAAAGAAATAGGTCTTTTGGAATAAAAACAGTTATTGGTTTCAATTGGACCACCACCAACTTTTAAATTCTCCTTAAAATCTATGACTATAATACATGATTCATTATCTAATTCATTGATATCTTTCTTGTATTCCCTATTTTGATGAGCATAAAAGTCTTGGTGCTGATTAATAGCTTTTAAGTCACTATTTATAGATTTTGGCAATAATAAGTTTTTACTTTCACATTCTTCTTTTCTTTTTTCTAAGGATGATTTTAAGTTACAAATATTACACATGTCAGTTTGTTTTTTACTCTTTATTATATTTTTTGGTATTAATTTATAATAAGTTGAAAGTGATATTGAAATTTCATTTTTTATTTTCATATTTTTATATATTTCTTTTTTTGTTTTTAATAGAGAATATTTTTTTTCAGTTGAATATTCATTCATTTCTTTTTCAATGTCTTTATAAATTTTTTCTGGTGCTTTTTTTGTAAACTGGCTTGTTTCAAAAGAATTTTCCAGTAGTTTTTTAATTATTTTTTTATTATTTCTTTTTTTAATGAATAGTTATTATCTTTTTGGCTTTTTTTGTTTAAGCTTACATTTTTATTTATTTTTTTCTTGAGTATTCAAACTCACTTTTGGTTATATTAAATCCCATATCAGTAAGCTCTTTTAAAGAGTAACTGGAAGTAACCAGAGATCTCAAGGCTGGGAGATGCTTTTGAGGAGCAGATTTCAGAAGATCCTTTAAGTTGTCAATTATCCCATTTAGCTTCTGATTTTGAATTAAAGGAATGAACTCTGTTTTTCCAAACTCAGTTTGAGTGAGGAAGTGATTGATGAAGGAATTAAGATTGCCTCCAGAAACAAAGAGGAATGCTTTCTTTAGCATAGCAATTCTTTCTCTTTTTGTTGATGCTCCCAGTGAGGAAAATGGCTTCATGGCAGAAGTAAAGCCAACAGATTCCATAATATTGGATTTGTGATTGCTGATAAAGAGATGCTTTGTAGAGATGCCTTGCAAAAGAGTGCTGGTTGCAAGAATTATATCTTTTTGTGAAGATGGTTTGAAGTAAACCTTAGGTGGTGCTTTAGCTCTTATATACCAAGTCTTATGACACCATTCTGAAAGAAATGATGTGACAGCTTTATTTACAATTTCAACTTGAATTTATATTTCTAGAATAAATGAAATCCCCAGTTTTCATGCATAAGTGATATATGTGTATCAGCTAAGCATCAAATTACATCATATCCTCTTTGTAATCTATGCTAATCAATTAGAATGATGTATTAACTTAATTATAACTGTTCCACATATTTTTAAAATGATAAAATATTAAAGAATTGTATTTAAAAAATGCTTAATTTGAGGTTTGCAGTTCACTTGAACCTCAAAATTCATCTAAACAGCAAATAAATTAACGTCCTAACTTTAAACTACCATAAAATCCTAAATAATTAAGCTTTTTAAATAAAATAAAATGCGGAAATGATGCTCTTGATCTTATCTTTAATTTCGTCAAATAAAAAGCATATATTAATTAATGAAAAATTAACTTTTTTAAGCTTTAAGCAATCTATTTTATTTCATTATCAAAATAATATAATAAAATCTGACATATACTCTTTTAAATTGCTTTTGCTTTAATATTCAATATAATATATAAATTAATATTTTAACACCAATGGAAAGATAAGATTCTTAGCTTCATTTTGATAGTTTACAGTGTGAAAAAATATTAACTTTTTGTTGAGTTATTACTGTTTTAAATATGAATATTTGTAATTTGATTTTTTCAAAATTGAACTGTTATGCTGCGACTTGGGCAGCATGTGTATTAGAAAATGGCCTAATCCCTAAAATAATGACCCATTTGAGCAGCTGTTCAGCAGGGAGGTGCAGGGGTGCCACTTCCACTACTGCCAAGAAGTTTCTTGCAATGTGCAGGCCCATGCCAAGCTTAGTAGGTTAAGCCAGAGGGGCACTTTGGACACCTGAAAATTTGTGCTTGCAAAATTTAGTGCCTTGGCTTTTTTAAAGCCAGAGCACACTGTGCAAGGGTTCAAGGTTCTCTCAAAGAATTCTTACATACCAAAACATCTGGATTTTACGTATTTCCCTGAGTACTTTGAGCCCCAGTGGATTAGAAAGTTCATCACGCAGAGGCAAGGCAAGGCCCGCGCCAAGGCCAGTTGGAATGTTTACTAGGTGCCGGTAAATGGTGAGCTCCAGATCACTTTGGCGCTAGAGGCTTATCATAAGCATTGTAAGTCCAACTTTGGGCTTCATCCAAAGTTCAATAAGTTCTTCTCCCTTATACAGCACAAGCAGGAGAAAACTATCTTCAAGCTGTGTGACTTGGCCAACTGTGTCCCCCCACCACCAAGCCTACAACCCACTCCACCCTCTTCACCAAGGCCATTTAGGGTGCAGATAAGCACAAATACAAGGCCTCTTAGCTTAAGCAGCAGTTTGAGTTTATTGCCACTGCCCTCCTGGAAGGGGCTAAAATGAAAAGGGGAAGAAGGATGAAGAGTAAACTTGCTTGCTCGCTTTTATGGTTTTACCTTTAACTTTTTTAACTTTAATTTTTTTAGTTTTGATCAATTAGTTTTTAGTTTTAATTTTTCTATTTTTTGATTTAATTATATAGTAGTAACTATTTTATATATGCATGGTAAGTTTGAGATGAATATTTATAGTTGAAAGTGAGTGAAATATCTTAATTTTTGTTAATTTACTAGTAAAACATAAGATATTCACACTTGTACTTATATGAACTATATCAAAAATCAATATTCCTTCATATTTTGCATAGCTGTTATTGTTGTGTTTATGCTTATTCTTGGTTCACTGGAATTTTATTTTTTATGGTAATCAAAAATATTTTTATAATAAAGAGTGTAAATTAAATAGTGAAATTAGAAATATTTGCTTATTTCTTCTTATTCTCATTTATTAAGATACAATTTTTATTGCATTTTTGAGCTTTCTGGTATCAGTTTAGTATACCATAGCTGTAAGTCTTAATTTTTTACATTAAAAGTTTTCAGTACATCAAGATCTGTCAATTAAAAAAGTGTCAATTTCCAGTGTTAATCAGGGAAAAAGCTGAATTCTCACTTTACTATAGTGTTGAGCACCAGAGAGTTGAACTTACTACAGTTGCCCCTCAGTAGCAGTTTGAGAAATAGAGCTGCTGTAGGTGGTATGTAGCAGCTAGCCCTTTCAGGGCTGGGCCTGTAAAGTCACTCTCCCTTTTAGCCTTAGATAAGACAATCTTTCTGCGATGTACAAAAAAATCTGCTCAGAAGCCAGCCAGCCAAGCCCTTTAATCCCCTTAGGGATTTAGCCCACACAGTTGATGAGAGATTTCTGTTGGTATACCCTTTCCAGTTGGTAAATACTGATGCTCTAAACTCTGTTCCCGCTTGGGAGGAATCTTTGATTAATTTTGAACTATTTTCTGGCTTGGGCTTTGTTTCAAATTGCACCATTAATGTATTTTGATATGGCCTTTGCATAGTGATATGTGCAAAGATTTGGTCAGTTTTGCCTTTGACTTCAGAAATTCTTTGCCTTCCGTAAATGGGTCTGTTCTAATGTCCAGCTATTCCAGAATACTTTACCTGCCCTTGTCTGATCCTAGTATGACCTCATCCCAATGTAACCCCCTCAACCACTCTGTCTACCTAACAAGTGATCATTGACTCTTGTCTACTATTTAAGTAGAATCAACTCTCCTAATAAAGACAAGTTTATCCACATTAGTGTTGTGTTGTGAATGCTGCCATTCACTATCTTTTGATTTTGCCTTTGATGGGTTATTTCAAGGATGAATCTCTCTCTTTTGTTTTTGCCCCTCAAAATGAGTCTGGCTCCAAATTGGGAAATTCAATTGTTCAGTTTCCTGATTCTGCGCAACTCACTTGCCTCACTCATGCTTGTGGCAAGTAATCCTACTGTCCTGGTAGTGTTTTGTGGTATTGTCAACCACTATATATTTCATTTCTTATTCACCAATAAAAATTAAGTTCTATTCACAATTTTTGTCTTTGTGTCTTCAAGTACTTTGGCGCCTCTCTAGTCACGTCTAGTAGATATTATTTGATCAGGGCCACAAGGTAATCACATAGCCTTCCCTGTTATCTAACCAAGATTTAGTACAAATCCAATCCTAAGGTTAGGATTCCCCGTTGTGTATCTGTGCTGCACCTCAGAACACAACAAAAATGGTGCTCACTACAGGGGCTGTAAGCCTCTTGGTTATCCCTTTTGCAACCACGTTTTCAGGTCCTTTGCCTCCATCTATACAAGAGCCAACTTGACCTGAAATTACCAGTTCTCCTATCAAGGAAGACATCACAGACCCACCTATTGTCCCTACTGTACTGAACCTTGGAAATGGCCCCCGCCTAGTGGCCTACCCTTTGGGAACCCCTGACTTAGAACAAGTCATGGCGGTAGCCATTAGGTTAGCCCATGATGGAGCTATCCCTTGCCTCTAGCTACTGTTCAGTTGGTCTGAATACTATGAATTGATTGTGGCTCTGCAATTTTCACAGCATCTCCTCTCTGCAGCTGGCTCCACAAAACACCTACTGTCATTCTTTGTACAACCCGCCTTAGCCCACCATCAAATGATGCTAGGGCTCCATGTTCAGGAGATTTTGTCCTTACAAGCAGCCGTCACTCATCACTGGGATCAGTTTGCTGCCTATCAACAGTGGATTCACTCTCTGTTTTCCTTGGTGTCAGAAAATCAGTGCAACTCTGTCACTTCCCAAACTTGCTTGGTTAATTTCATAGAGCAAATGTGCTAGTCTATTTCCAAATAAGTCAGAAAGTGTCTACATGAGTTTTATCAGTCATAACAGCCCTGGCAAGCCCAAGTAGACTTCACCCTAAACGCCTATCTCACCAATTTCAAACAACTGGTACAGCAGCTCAATGTGTTCAGTGCTTATTCCTTTGATCAATTACAACAAGTAACAGACCTCACTGCTAAAGGTCTTCACAAGCTCAGTGAAGAATTTGAGCAAGAAAGGGTTGCCACTGCCACTGCCATTACCAAACTCCAGACTCAAGTGAATGAATTTTCTATGCCCAAGCCAGATGTTCTGCCTTTCCCCCATCTGACAATTTGATAGACAGAGAACAGAGGCTATGAGATGCCATTCAAGAGCTGCAAGCGTCCACCTGCAGTCAAGATTGCCCTGCTGAAGCACCTCAGCCAGATCCCCAGGTATTTTCTTTGACAACTCATGTTGCTGAGTTAGAACAAGAGGTTGCTACATTGTGTGAGATGATGGTGTCTGCTGCTAGTCCAACTGGGGTTTTCAACAATGATGGCTGTTGCCCTGGCCTGTTGGGAGCCCCCCCTCCGTATTCACTGTGCTAAAGAGTTGATAGCTCTAGATAATGAGGTGGACCACTTGAAACAAGACCACTCTGAACTTGATAAAGACATGCAAGAAATGAGTGAATTAATTGATTCAGTAAATGACAGGTTTGCCCCTTGCCTCTCAGTGGGTCCTTCCCTTACCTCCCAACTGGCTGAGCTTTTCATGATAGTAACAACACAGGGCCAACGCCTCGACGTTGCTGAGCAACAAACCACCTTAGCTAACAATACAGGTGCCCGTACTGCTGAGACCTTGACTATTCTTGAGGAAAGTGTTTGTCAGCTGTGGGCCTGGCAGTCCCCCTCCAAATCTGAAGCAGAATTCTCCCCGTGCATAAATGTACTCAATAGCAATAATGGGGGTCCAACTCCCAAAGCACACTTCAAACCTACCTTTAATCAAGTCTTTGACCCCAAAACTTTTACTATTGCAGCTTTCTTAACTATCTACAAAACTGTCATTAGGAGAGCCTCTGATAAGTTTAAGAAGAAACACATTCTAACCTACCTGCACATAACCTGTCAGGAGGTAGTAGTGCCTAAGTTGCCCACCATTGAGACTTGGGAAGAAATGAAACAGCTTCTGATCAATAAATTTGGTGACAAACTTAGTTTGGAAGTTAAGAAGAACACCTTCATGCACATTGCTTTCAGACCAAAGGAGACTCTGGCTGGATTTGCAGATAGATTCTACATGAAAGGGCAGCTACTGATAAAGAGCAGACAATTGACAGTGCACAAAGCTTACATGGCTTGCGCTCAAGCCCTCAAGGTCAATCAGCTTTTGTGTCTTCACTTTAAGGCTCATAAGGCCATGTTTTCCTCTGTGAAGAGCATAAAGACACTATTGCAGGATATGCACCTTATCTATTCTGAAGCAGTTGTGCTTTGAGAATTGTGCTGCCTCTAACTCTGGTTTGTCTTTCTGTGGCCCTTGCATCCTCACCATGAACTCACATAATCCTCCTAGATGCCAGGGCTGCCATAACTGTGGCCAGATAGGTTACCACTCTCAAGTCTGCACCAATTCTTGGATTGAATGAGCTGATCCCAAGAAACAGGCGGGAAAAGAACAGTCAACCTAGAGGTGGAGACACTCTTGGTTGACAATTCTTCCCAGTCTCCTTCAATCCCCCCTTCATAGCTGACTCTGAGCCTGCTGACACTGAGTCTTCTCCCATTCTGCTGCTGTTTTACGACATCTCTGACAACTCTGACATGAACAATTCAGATGTTGATGATCCTGACACCTATGAGTATTCAGTCCTTGCTATCCCCAAAACCATTGTGGTCTCTTATAAGCTACGCTCTGGGAAAACTACAACAACTGCCAAGCCTTTGTCTAAAGCCAAAAAGATTGTCTCTTGTCCATACCTCACACAAGCTAAGAGGTCTCCTGTGCTTGTAGAGTTGTCCAAAAAAGCTGCTGAGGTTGTTGATGATGTATTCAAGAATGTTTCAGTTTTGCTTTCTCTCCAGACTGTTTATAAGGAGTTTCCAGACTTGAGATGCATGATTGAAAAATGGGAAAAAGAGCTAACAGAAGCCCAGGACGTCCTGGCTGTCCTCCCTTCCTTTGGTTGTACTACCCCTTGTGTGGAGATATCCATCCAAAAGGTAAAAATCAAGGCCGTCTTGGACACTGGATCCCCTGTTAATGTTGTCTTATCAAAGCTTGTCAAGAAGCTCAAACTTGCCCCCAATCTTAACTATCACCAGTTGTATGATACAACTGGGCTATCCATGACTCACACTATAAGGGCTTATTTGGCTCTTCTCATAAAGTTTGGCAAGCTACTTTTAGCTATGCCTGTTGTTGTCTTTAGAATGAGAGTTACAATCTCCTAGTTGGTACTCAATTACTTAGAGAATACAATGGGATCATCAAATTAGAGGATGGCTACCTCTCTATCTTAGGGTACAAAGTCCCCCTGATCTTTGAAGATCCTGTTAAAGTCCCCAGGAAATGTGTCAGAAACCCATCTGCTCAGAAACATACCACCCAAAAGGTGTATGGCTGCGGAGGGGTTCAACCCTGTAATCAGGGAACCAATTGAAAGGGAGACCATCCCCATATGAAACAATTCTTCAATAAGACAGTATTGACCCAAAAGGGGATTAAATCTTCCCAACAGGAAGTAAGCTCCAAGATAACTTAGAAGGAAAACAGAAGCCAAGGAATGAAATAAGGAAGGAGTGGGCAGACTGGCCCCCATGACCTGTGGTTCCTCTGTGATGGGGGGATTCTGTGACAGTGGGGTGGCGGTGTACCATACGCCTGGTACCACTCAGCGCCACGACTTGTCCAAGTAATTGGGAGGAGGTGAACCAGAATCTGCTCTGGTTCCAAAAGATAGGCTTGCAGTAAGAGACTGGACAAGGAGCAACCAAACCAACCATTTATACCCAAATGGTCCCCATTGGGATGACTTGGGTAGCATCATGGTGTTTGATTTCAGGATTTGGAGAGCAGGCAAAAAGATAAATCAACTAAGTAGGTAAATTGACTTTATTAACTGAACAGGTAGTAATGCTGAAAAGCTGGGGCCTTATATAGGCTGTCATTGATGTCCAATTTGCAGTTTAACAGGGAAGTTTGGGGATACAGTTGGGGAGGAAAACTTGGTAGGGGGAGCTTTGACTTAAATTTCAAAAAGATTATTTTAAAAATTGTCTAGCCCCTGATGAGGTTTCTCCAAACAGCTGGGTGACATTTACCCCAGCTGTTGGAGAACCAACAGTTTGGGAAAGGTTTCTGGTGTGCAAATGCACACCAGAAGAGGATAGAAACTTGTTTACTTGATTTAACTCAAGTATGGAGCTTAAGTTCCTCTTAACGTCCTTATCATTTGAAGTGTAATCAAATTTGAAAGCTTCAGGAGCTGTTGCAACATCTGATTGGCTACAGCCAGTCATTTTGCATATTGGCAAAGGTAAGTTCAAACTCAAAATACTAATATTATCTAGGTGATCCATAAACAACTGAGAGGACGCAGGTTTGATCCCTGTGCTGGGCCAGGGAATGGCCTCCGGACTTGATTCCAGGAAAATCAAAGATAATTGAGGACAGATATTACATACTAATACTTCATTTCTAGGACCTGAAAAACAGTCAAATTTATGAGAAGGGTTTTCAGACCCTGGATGTGTCAAGATTTCCTTGTTGTTGTCAGGAAAGGTAACAAAGGCATTCCTGACAAAATGCCTCAAGATGTGTGCCTTAGAATATCCCACCAGTTTTTTCACCCTAAAATACTGTACCCATTCATCCAACATGAAGTGTCCTCCTATGGTTTGCCCTGTGTCTGAGGGGATTCCTCTCCTGGCCACTTCTGCTGTAATCATTCCCCTGGGTCTCAAGCTATCCTAGACTCCCAAATATTGTATGAGTTACCTGAGTGCACGTCGTAAATTGTGCCATTAATGCTATTTTGATATGGCCTTTGAATAGTGATATGTGCAAAGATTTGGTTGGTTTTACTTTCAACTTCAGAAATTCCTTGCCTTCTGTAAATGGGTCTGATCTAATCTCCACCCATTCCAGAATATCATACCTGCCTTTGTCTGATCTTGGTATGACCTCACCCTAATGTGACCCCTTCTGCCACTCTGTCTACCTAATGAGTGATCATCAGTCCTTGTCTACTATTTAAGTAGAATCATTTCTCCTAATAAAGACAAGTTTATCCACATTTGTGTTGGCTTTAATATTCTTCAAGATTTTTCATTTCCTTTTTGCCAAAAGGACTTTCACATCTTGTATTCCAGAAAATTAAGATATGTGCCCTTAATTTTGCCCTGATGGCCAACCCAAGACTAGCTTCAAACCTCAAATCTTTTGTTATAAAGATTTCCCGCCATGTCCTCCTGGATGTTGTTCCCAGGAGCCAAACACAACAAAATGGTGCTCACTACAGGGGCTGCAAGCTCCTTGGTTACCCTGTTCTCACGTGCATTCTCTGGTTCTTTCCCCCTTGTTTCTGAAGTACCCAATCAACCTAAAGTTTCTAGTCCTTCTCTAGAAGAAGATATCACCAATACCCTCTCAACTCCTATGGTACTGGTGCTGTCTCCTGGGCCCGCATGGGCCCCTCTTCCAGCTTTCTCTCTCAACTACAAGCAAGCTTGTGCTGCCACCCGCTCACTCCTTCACACAGGTACTGTGGTGATGCACTCTATCCCTGGTCTCTGTTCTGGGTATGCTTCTAAAGATATGTATTCCTTCTTCTTGGACTTTGGTCTTTCTGCAAGGTCTCATGGTCTGGGAAAGATGATTATAAACTAAAGCCTTTAACCCAGTAATGTTTATATTAGTCAAATACAAAAAAAATAGGCAAAGTTTGCAATAGCAACTGAACTAAGGCTCCTAAGAGGTTATACAAAGTAAAATAAGGACTAAGGCAATTTATTAACCCTAAGAAGATAAAATAGAGACCAGTCTTAATGACAGACAATTTAGTTAAAAAGTCAATCTCTAAGTCTGGGAAGTGATCAGCACTAGCTGGAGGATTGAAACTGTCAACAATTAAGGCGTGGGTAACACTATAAAAATTGTCTAACTGATGAAGGATAAAGTCAAAAGGAATCATGGACTAAGATTTAAACTAAGACTAAAAATTGAAGAAGAACACAAGCACAAAATCTAACAAGTACCTTTTTGGGGTGAAAGTCAAACAATCTCAACTTAGTGTTGAGACTGGAAAAACCAAGCCTTTTATTATGATTTGTTTGTAAAATGCAGAATTTGGGGTGGAAAGTTCAACCATTTTTGGTTAGAAAACTTTCTGAAAATTAGATATCAAGAGCATCAAATATTGTGAATTTAACTTAGAATAGCTAAACTAACGTAAAGAAGACCAGGAGGAGAAGAAGGTGGTTACGGCAATGCTTTGGATAGTAAGAGCAAGCAAAAAGTAAGGAAAAACTAAATCTGAAGCTTGAGGAGACATAATCAAGTGTATGGTAAGAAGTAAGTAGTTTGGAGCCAGCTTATTAACTTCTGCATGTAGGTCCAGGGTTTGAATCCAGTAGCAAAAAGGTAAGAAAAGTTTGAAACTAATATTAACCATCATTTAGGTTGTAACTAAGCTTTAAAAAAGCCTAATTTTGAACCCAAAGGTGGGAAATGAAGGGGAGAAAGAGGGGAACATGAATAAGCTAATATAGAATAACCATGAGAAACTTAAGAGCCAATGAAGACAAATAAGTATAGAAACAGAGTAGCAGCTAAGAAAAAAAAGGTAAATCCTGACACTTTCCCCCGCACTGATGGAATTGATGAATACTATAGGTGTGTTAGTTAACTAGTTTATCCAACCTGCCTTGGTTCATCACCTATTAGCGCTAGGACCTCAGAACCAGCCTTTGACTGCTGTAGCCACCGCTATCTCAAACAACCATGCACAAAATATGGCCTATCAAGAATGGTCCCATAGCCTCTTTGCTTGTATTTTAGATAACCAGTGCAACTTGCTGGCTTCACAAAAGTACTTAACCTTGTTATTGAACTCCCTTTGTTTCTTGCTCCCTGGATACATCAAGGACCAACTATACAAATTGAATGAGCATCAGGCAGCATGATGTGGACAAATTAAGGCCTTTTTACTAAATCATTGCCAGGATTTTGAGACTCTGGTTAGTGAACTTAACCAATTCAGGGAGCATGTCAATTTGCAACTTGAATTGGTGGGAGCTCATGTTAATACTTGAGGCTGCCATCTGCAGCATCAATACGGTCTGGATAAGGCTGCCCAAGGCAACACTCTATACCAAGTGCAAAATTATGTGGACAATAGAGTAGCGTCTATTGAGGTGAATCCTCCCACTCTTTCTGTTGAGGCCCCATCTGACTTTGAGGCCAAGGTATGGGAAGCAATAGCCAAGCTCAAGGCTACCACATGACGTCAAGTTTCTGTTCAGAACCCCCCTTCAGTCAAACCTATGGCTGACCCACACATTGCCTTGCTTGTTGATCAAGTGGCTACTTTGCAAAGTGAAATTGAGTATTTGAGGCAACACCTCTCTAATTCTGAAAACTTGTTATCTGAATCTGAAGATGAGGAGGAGAGTGAAGTTGCTAATACTCCCGTTCATGGCAATCATGGTTGCTGCCCTGGTTTGGAAAGCCAACCCCGGGTCAACTGCGCACGTGCACTGAATCAGCTTGCAGAAGTAACAAATGATGTAGCTGATAGGCAAGACACATTGGAAAGGAAGGTACAAAACCCCTCCTGCTTTACCAAGACACTGAATGGACAAGTTGTCCCCTTGGTTGCTCAGACCACTTCCCTGACCACCTGCCTCAATGGAATTGCTGGCATCTTGGCGGTACAACAAATTAAGGTTGATGAATTTGGAACTGCTGCTGCCAGAGATATTAGTGGACAGAACAGCTTTACCTTGGACACTCTAGAGGAAAGCCTTTGGCTCCTCTGGGCTAGACAACCTGCTGCTAAGTCCAAGTTTGAAAGCAACCCGCATATTAACGTCCTCAACCCTGGTGAAAACAGTCAGTCCTCATCCTTGTCTATTGACCCAAACTACAAACCAACCTTCAAGCAGATATTTGATCCAAAAACCTCTACCATTGCCGCCTTTCTAACCATTTATAAAACAGCAATGCAAAGGGTTACCAACAAGCTCAAGAAGGAACACATCCTTACCTGTCTCCATCCCACATGCCAAGAAGTAGTGGTCCCCGAGCTCCCCTCCATTGTCACTTGGGAGGACATGAAGCGCCTCCTTATTGAGGAGTTTAGAGGAGATCTCAGCTTAGAGGTCAAAAAGAATGAATTTATAAACATTGCCTTTAAGCCCAAGGAAACCCTGGCTGAGTTTGCGGGTTGTTTTTACATTGAAGGCCAGAAGTTAATCACTAGTTGACAGTTAACTCCCATGGGAAGCCTACACGGCTTGTTCAAATGCTTTGAAAGTGAACCAGCTTCTCTGCCTACACGGCTTGTTCAAATGCTTTGAAAGTGAACCAGCTTCTCTGCCTACACTTTAAGGCACACAAGGCTTTACTCACTTCTATGAAGAGTATTAAGACGCTCTTGCAAGACATGCATTTGATCCATGGGGGTATGGTGGTACGTGAAAATAAAGCCAGTAATGCTGGGACTACCTCTTGTACACCGCGCATTATGATGCTGGGCTCAGGTGGACAGACTAAGAGGAAAGGTTGTAATAACTGTGGCCAAATGGGGCACCACTTGCGTACTTGCACTAATCCCCAAGTGAAAGGTTGTGACCCCAAGGAACAGGCAGGAAAAGAGAGGTAAGCTTAGAGGCAGAGACGCTCTCTGCTGACCAATCTCCCCTGTCACCTCCTGATCCTCTCTCTGACAAGGAATCTCCCTCTTTGGCTAGCCCAACTATCCTTCACCTTTTCCACAATCTTTTTAGTGATTCTGAACCTGAAAATTCTGACTTCAATGAATCAGATAGATATGGCTACTCTGTGTTGGCTGTCCCAGAAACTGTGTCAGTCCTGTACAAGCTTTGCTTGGGGAAAACCATGACTACCATTTGTCCACCTTCAAGTGAAGCCAAGGCCATAGTGGCTCGCCCTTACCTAGCCCAGGCTCATTGACTTCCTGTTCTGGTAGACTCTTTGGAAGAAGCTGCAGAGCTAGCAGAAGCCCTCTTCCAGAAAGTGACCATTTTCCTCCCTTTGCAAACTGTGTATAAGGAAATTCTTGCCTTATGATGCATGTTAGCCAAATGAGAGAAAGAGTTAGAAGCTGCTCAGAACGTTCTGGCTTCCTTACCCCCCTTCAGAAAATATACTACCCATGTGGAAGTGTTGATTCAAAAAGTTAAGATCAAGGCAATTCTGGATATGGGTTTTTCAGTCAATGTGGTATCATCCAAGCTAATGAAAAAGCTTAAGCTGGCCCCTGACCTCAACTACACTCAATCATATGGTACTGCTGACATGGCTCAAACTTGAGCCAATAATGCCTACTCTGCCCTGCCCATGAGGTTTGGAAAGCTTCTCATTGCCTCCCCTGCTGTTGTCCTAGAGAATAAAAGCTATGATCTACTAGTTGGTACGCAATTTCTCCAAGAATATAATGGAATTGTAAACCTTCAAGATGAATACCTATCACTCTTAGGATATGAGGTCCCTTTAATTTTTGAAGAACCTTCACGTCTCCCGGGCAAACGCCTTAAGACTTGTGTGCTCAAATACCCCACAGGTATCTTCTTGCTCAAGTACAGAACTCAATCCTCCAACATGTGTTCCCCCCCTCTTTCCTGTCCTGCAGAGGAAGGTGTGCCTCTCCTTGCCCCTGCGGCTGT
The DNA here is from genome assembly GCA_014839935.2 of Entomophthora muscae. Lineage (NCBI taxonomy): Eukaryota > Fungi > Entomophthoromycota > Entomophthoromycetes > Entomophthorales > Entomophthoraceae > Entomophthora > Entomophthora muscae. Next base: position 37,112 of record QTSX02004303.1, read on the forward strand.
CACCATACCTCCAGGCTTCCAAGTGATTATAGACTCTCAGATCTCTTACAAGCTGCCTGAAAAGTCTTTTCTGGAGCTATACTCTCCTGAATCTCTAAGTCACAAGGAGCCTCGGTTATGCCTGGGAATCTTAGATCAAACCCATACAGAACCTGTACAGTTGTTGCTAGCTAACCTGACTGCTTTGCCTATGCATGTATCTTGGGGCCAAGTTGTAGGGCATGGTTGCATATTAGAGGCAGAACAAGTGGTGTCCCTCTACCCTTTTGGAACCATCAGCAACTTTAATCTACATGAGGAAACCCCTCAGATTTTCTCCTTGTTCATCACTGCTGATTTTCCCAACTGTCACCCATCCAACAAAAAGATGTGCTAGAACTGTTAGACCAGTTTAACAATATCTTTGCCTCTGGGCCTACAGACTATGGCCTAGCCAAGGGGGTCATCCATCAGATAGATACGGGTGATGTGCTGTCCTTTTGTGCTAAGCCTTACCGCCGTAGTAGGGTAGAGGATGCTCAGGTGTCTAAAAAAACTCAAGCAGCTACTAGACGCTGGGTTGCTGGCTCCTTTTCAAAGTCCTTGGGCTTCCCATTATTGATCCTTAAAAAGAAGGAAAAAGGCCACTGATTGTGATGAATTATTGTTGCCTAAACTTGCTCACAAAAAAGGACTCATACCTTTTGCCCAGGATTGATGATGCCCTTAGACAATTAGGAGGCTCAAAATTCTTTTCTGCTATGGATTTAGCATCATGATACTGGCAGGTTGACTTTTTTCTAGAGGATCAAGAAAAGGCTGCGCTTATTACCTCAGAAGGTCTCTATGAACCCACTTGAATGCCCCAAAGACTCTGTAATGCCCTGGCTACATTCTAAAATGCTATGGATTCTATTCTATGAGACCTGAAGCTCTCATGTATCCTCATATATCTTGATAATATCACTGTGTTCAGCTCCATCTTTACCAATCATTTGGACCACCTCAAGGCTGTCTTTATCAAGATTTGAGAAGCAGACCTAAAGCTTAAACCCTCCAAGTGTTCCTTCTTTAAGGAGCAACTTAAATTCTTGGGCCATGAGGTCACCCAAACTGGGATATGTCCCATGAATAATAAGGTGGAAGCCATTGACAAGATGCTGCCCCCACCAATCTATGTGAGGTCCAAGTATTTCTTGGTATGATGGGATACTATCAACAATTCATCCCTGACTTTGCTGAACTGGGTGAGTCCCTTGTCCAACTCCTTTGCAAAATGTCCTTTGAATGAACTGACAGTCAGCATCAATCTTTTGAGGCACTGAAGGCCAGGCTCAAAGAGGCTCTCATCTGTGACAAAAATCACAGGATAATAGAATGTCTCCGTATGGTGGAAAATCACCCACCAAATCCACATAGAGTTAATGATTAACCACCAATGCAGCTTCAAATACTGTTCTGTGAAATTTTCAAATGAGATACTAGGATTAAGTAAAATAATTAACCCCAATCAGAAAAGCCCTAGATAAATGGCCTGCAAGAGAATCAGAGTGTCTTCAGCATAAAATTCAGGACATTGAGATATCACATGAGTTTCAGCTTTGACAGGAGTAGGAACAGATCCGAGATTGAAAGGCATTGAATTAACATTTGGCGGAGGCGACAACAAAGTACCGACAGCAGGCCCTCATTGTCCTGTAATAATCCAGCTAAGAATTAAATTGTATGAAATGTAGTGTAACAATTCAACTACAGGATGCATTTTAGAAAGTAAAGTTAGACCAGGAAATATGTGATTTTTATTGAGTAAATTTTGGGAGGACTCAACTCTTAAGAGTTGAAACAGTGAAAATTATTCAATATATATCAAAAATTGACTAAGCAATACCGCCTGAATCCTGAGCTCCTATTCCTTTCACATTGTCAAGTGAGTATCTAGTCCAGTTTGCAAAGAACCTTTGAGTGACCAACTTCTGACAACCATGCCAATTAACAAGTTCATATCTGGTGACCCTTAAATTATGTCAATTTATCAACATCAACTTACAGGGGGAATCAGATTTGACTGGCAAACTGGAGCAGCTGTAACCCATTTTCAATCAACTGTTTGATTCAAATCAGTTAAATCAGTCATTTTGTTAAATGTTTTTGGGCTTTCTACACTTTCTTACTTGGTCAAATAATTCCTGGCATTATGGAACTTACTGTGACACCATTCTAGTCTACCCTGATTATGATAAGGAATTTATCTTGTAAACTGATGCCAATGGAGTAGCTGTGGGTGCCATATTAGCCCAGCTTGACAATAAGGGCGTAGATCAACCTGTGGCCTATTCTTTGCAAGTTCTCAACAAGCACAAGAAGAACTATAGTGTCACCAAAAAAAATGTCTTCAGTTTTACATGTGATGAAACAGTTCTGATATTACATTTACGGGACCTTCTTTACGGTGGTCACAGATCATTCATTCCTTAAATGGCTGCAGCAATTAAAGAAGCCTGAAGGTCAATTAGCACGTTGGGCTCTGCGCTTGCAAGGATACAAGTTCACTGTTGTCAGGGAACCAATTGTGGATGGCCAACCCATTGTTTTCAGGGACAACTTGGGCTGGGGTTTTTGCGGGCAGAGCCCACCACAAGAGAGGTACTAACTTGAAAAGGTAGGAAAAGGACTTTCCTCCCAAGACCACGGGCTGGCGGCCAGGATTATAGTGTCAATCACCCCAGTGAGGGTGATGTACACAATCCCAAATATCTTACCTGTGTGGTCAGTAGGGAGATCTGAAGAGGAAGCAAGCATAGGTTTTGGGGCCATGGGCGGCTTTATGCAGACGTTGTAAGCAGGAAGATAGTTAAATCTTTCTCTAAACAGCTTGGGAGTTGAGAAAATTCACAGGCCTTGTCAGTTGTATCTAACTGCAGATTGTATGCGGGCCAAAAGGTCCGGTTTGAGTATCTTTTCCGGGGTGTAGTCCTTGTATTCAGATTTCAGAGGGTAGTCAGTAAAATGGATGGGTCTGAAGGGTACACCAGGAGGACAAGAAACTGCGGGCAGTGGGGCCAGGAGATCTCAAACTGAATTGGTAGATAGCAAATACAAAATAAGGCAATAGCTGTGTGAGCCAAAACAACATAACCTTTATTCAAAAATGGCAATAAGGTTAGAGTGCGGGGTCTACGGGTCTATATAGCACCCTGCCACCAAACTTAGTGTTTTATTGTAGTGTTCATCAAAATATCAGGAAAAATATGTGCGGGTGGCCAGGAGGCCCAGATGTGGGAACAGCAAAATAACACCTCAACTGGGTGCTCTCTCATTGGTCAGACTGTCCAAATTGGTCACTTGATTTTCTTGATTTTTGGCTGTGGTCATGGGAATGAGCCTAAAGCCCGTGATTTCCCTTGGTAGAGAAATTTGATTGGTCATCTGAGAGGACTTCAGATTCATGAAGTTCACGGAAGAACTTTCTCTGCCTCCATTAGGCAATTTGAGAAGCTCCTCCTCTGGCATCATCATAATTGAACCTTTGCTGGTATTCTGGCTTCAGGACTTAGCAGAGGGTTCAGCTTGCGGGGACTTGATCTCAGAAAAATGCGGGCAGGCAGGTCCTTGGTCCATGGGGTCAGCAGCCTGCAGGCATTCAGATTCAGGGTTCAAATCCCGCCCTTGGGACCAGGTTTCCAGGGGTGAAAAATTGTCAATCCTGACAACTGTGGTACATTGTCCTGGTGAGCAACATTAGAACGCAGATGGATTGTCAAGGATGCCTATACTAGCCATCTATCCTGCAGACGCTAATTGGTTATACAAGTTAATAAAATACCCTGACTCCTGGACCACTGAGCCAGAAGACATCCAATTGGCACTACAGGCCCTATCAAAGGATACTGTGATTTGAGATAGACAACTCTTCCAAAAAGGTCAACAACGCCTATCTGCCCTATGTTTGTCCTAGTATGAGAATAGCCATTATTCTCCAAGCCCACATTGATACTGAACATGGGGGTATAGCAAAAACTCATGACTGGTTGTGCAAGAACTTCTATTGGAAAAACATGCACCTCTTAATTACTGACGCCCTTGCATCCTGACATTCTTGTCAGCTCTAACAACCCTGACCTTCACAGCATCAATTCAAGCTCGTCTTTCCTAAGCATACCTTCCACACTGTGAGTATTGATGCTGCTAAGCCTCTTTCTTGCTTTAAGTCTGGGTGTTAATTCATCTTGGTAGCTGTAGACCATTTTAGTAAATGGGTCACAGCCAGAGCTAACAAAGATATAACTGCCAAGACCACTGCTAATTTCTTACTGCAAGATATCTTCTACTGACACAGCTGCTCTCAAGTCCTGTTTTCTGATAATGGCACCAACTTCAATGATCGCCTCATCACGTATATTGTAGAAGCTATGAGTACCCACCAATCTTTCTCTTTGCCGTATAATCTGTCAACAAGTGGGACTGTTGAACAAGCAACGTCCTCTCTGGTGTTCATAATGAGGAAGCTCACCCTCACTGATGCCGCCAATTGGGATATTTTTCTCCCTGCTTCTCTCTTTGCTTATTGACTCAGTAGACACTGAGTGACTGGCCAATCTCTCTTTGCCATGCTGTATGTGTCAGGAATGGCAATTTGGATGCTCCTAAATCTCAAAATACGGAACCAGAGTCAAACTCTGGACAAAACCCTTTGCAGACTGCCAGACCCATGGGCTGGGAACCCAATAACCCATTACTGATTGATAAAGTTGTTACCAGCCTGCCAGGACCCAAACCCTTAGCTGTCCCACAGGATTCTGCAAGCAAACCACCAGTGCAAGATACCGAGAATTTCCCCAAGGTGCCAACGCCTGACACTGGCAGTTTGCTTGGTGAATTACGCAAGTTTCTCCATGAGAGTTATTCCAAACTCTCCCAAAGTCCCGGGGGAGATACTGAACCCAAAGAGGCACCCAATACCCAAATCAACAAACAGAAGAATTTGAAATCTCATCCCAAAGCAGCCAGTGGCAAACTGCCAGTGCCGAGCGCCACATTGCCATCTGAGACCCCTGATGCCAACCCGCCCAAGCCCAGAAAACCTGACCAGGTAGTGAAGCCTGGCAGTGTGGTATAACTACCTGCCAGGCCAAGATCAACCACTATCGTAATTTTTAAATAAAGGTTATGAGATATTGGTTTCCCCAACTATTGCCGTATTTTATTCTTGCCGTATTCCAGTTAACCCCAAGATTGTCTGCCTCCCTGCCAGCCTGCCAGCTATGTACCGCCCGCCAGGTGCCCCCTTTGGTCCTGTCCATTTCACAGAGTACCCCTTAAAGCCTGAGTACAAGAACTACACCGCCAACAACATACTAGCCCAGGATCCCTTGGCCAGAACTACCGAGTTAACCAGATACAACTGAGAAGGCCCTTGGTACTTACCAAACCCTGCCTGTTCAGAGATAAATACAACTTCCTTCCTACCTACCAAATGGACATGAAACCACCCATCACTCCCAAACCAATGCCTGCCTCTGCCGCCAAGCTTCCACCAGACCATACCAACAAGCTTTTTGGAATTGTATATATTACTCTCACAGGAGTAATAGATACTATTGTCCCTGCCGCTGGTCCGTGGTCGTGGGTGGACAAGTCAATGTCCTACCTCATTAAGTTAGCACCAATCCTTTGGTGAGCCCTGCCCACCCAGTCCGCAACCCGCCAGTTCCCAAACGCTAGCAAGCTGGCCAATCAGGGTTGGTTTCCTAACAGTATGGGTGTGAAGTCACTTTTAAGAAGAGTGTTGAGTATACTGTGAAGCTGCTGTCATCTGGCTGTCCTTTTGCCCGAGTTCATTCCAAGTTCCTCCGCAAATATCAACTCCCTGTGTCCAATCTTGAGAGGGGAGATGTCAGAAATTGTGCCATTAATGCTATTTCAATATGGCCTTCAAATAGTAATATGTGCAAAGATTTGGTCAGTTTTGCTTTTGACTTTGGATATTTCTTGCCTTTCTTAAATGGGTCAACTCCAATGTCCATCCATTCTGGATTGCCATACCAGCCTAAAACTGATCCTGGTATAATTTCAACCCAATGTGACCCCCTCTGCCACTCTGTCTACCCAATGAGCAATCATCAACCCTTGTCTACTATTTAAGTAGAATCACTTTTCCTAATAAAGACAAGTTTGTCTACATTTGTGTTGGCTTTAATAATCTTCAAGCTTTTTTCTTTACTTTTTGCCAAAATGAATTCCTCATCTTGTATTCCAGAAAAGTAAGGTATGTGCCCTTAATTTTGCCCTGAAGGCCAACCCAAGTGTCAGGCACCCACCCGCTAGGAAGTAATCTTCCTAAGTGATGAATGATGGCAGAGGGATTTAATCTGGTTACCAAGGATCCTACAGGCAAGGACACCATTCCTAAATGAAATAATTCTCCAAACACTCAATATCTGCCCAACAGCGGGTTGAAACGTCCCAAAAAGAAGTATGCCCCCAAGTAACACAGGAGAAAGCCAAGAGACGGAAGACTTGGGGCTTGGGGATTGTGGATGTGAATTGATAGTTCTTGGTCTCCTCTCTGAGAGGTGGGTTATGAGATAAGGGTGTAGCAGTATACCATACTCCTGGTATAACCCGGTGCCAAGAGCTGTCAAGGAATTGTGCTTCTGGAGAGGTGCCTGAATCTGTGCGCAAACTCATCAAAATGCTGGCCATTGCAGCCAGCAGCAAGATTATCCAAAACAACCATTTATACCCAAGAGACTCCATAGGAGGGGTCTTGGGTAATCTCATGGTTTTGGATTTTAAGACTTAAGGTCAAGTTTATAAAAGAATAAGCAAAATGATTCACAGTGGGTGAATGTAGACTTTATTGATTGAACAAGTGGAAGATCAAAAGTTACCAGCATTATATAGCATGGAAGCTAAAGGATAATCTGGAGATAAAATAAAGGAGACAGAATCTCTTGGAGATGGAGTTGGGAAAATTTGGGAGAAAACTGAAGATTCTGGGGAGATTAAAACTTAAACTAGGATTATTTGTATTTCTGAAGCAAAACACTAACCTCGGCAATACAAAACAAACATTGATTGTTTTTTAAAGAATTATGTCTTTAACAGGATCAACAGGAGCCCCAGCTATTTCTCAGATAGAACTGGAAAAGAGGAACAGGAACCAGCAACAGAACCAGAGGTCAACAGGTCAAGAAAGGCAAAAACAAGGTCAAAACGGTTCTGGTTGTCATCAAGGTGTTTAAATAACCCTAACAGTTTGATCATTGTAACTTCTGATTGGCTGGAAGACAGCTCAAAAGGTATTAATTTGCTCTGAACCAATTTACTAATTGGCTTATTAACAAAAATAGGGTCAGGGACAAAAGCAGACCCAGGTTCAAATCCCGTTGGCATTAAAATTGACTCCAGAACCCGTTCTGGGGTTAATTCAACAGGTAAATAAGAGCAGATACTGCTAACTAACCCATTGTTTTTAGTGGACCCAACTGACTCCAAAAAGAGAAGTCTTTCATCTTCTGTAACAAGGAAAGTAGGGTTGACATTAATGTCTAAAAGAGCATTCCTGACACCAAGGTTAGCTTTGAACCTCAAAACTTTTGTTATAAAGATTTCCCGCCGTGATCTCCTGGATGTTGTCCCTAGGAGCCAAACACACCACTCTTGCTCTCCTATCCCTGAATTTCAATTGTGAGATCAAGTCTTATATTATCAGAATTGTGTGAACAATTGCACTGGCAAACTAGACTCTCTATGAATTGGTCCCCTCACAGTAATCTTCAACTGTGAGCCCAAGTATACTGTTAAAATGAACTCTTTGGGGTATCTCTTTGCCCGGATTTGTATCAAGTTCTTTTGTGTCTATCTTTTCCTGTGTCCAATCTTGAGGAGGAATCTGTCATAAACCCAACTTTGAAGATACTATCAATTGGACGTACAGATAGTTTGGTTTATGATAATAGTTGCAAAATTGAGGGTTTTTGCTTTTGCCTTGAGATGTTCAGAAAACCCAAGTATGGATCAAGATCAGTTAGTGAGTCACCTGCACCTCTACCAGTGGTATGCACATTGGTGTCTCCACTAACAATAAATTAATAAACTCTTGTGATATTTAAGGGGTTTCTCTTTATAAAAAAATTAAGTTAGTCTATATTCTGCTCTTACATTTCTCTTTAAACCTTAAGTGCTCTCTTTCTGCCTTTTAAGAAGATTCATAATTTACATCATCCCAAACAAGGCAAATAGATAATACACTTTACCTTGTTGCAACGCCTAGGTCACTAACACCCGCTTAGCTTAAACTGCAGGTTCTCTACCATTTTAACATAGTAGAGCTCAACTCAACAATTTTCTGGGATTAGGCAGGTTGCAGGCTGGATGGCTGAAGCCCATCATAGGATCAGTGCTAAATTTAAGAGGTATAACATGAATTTTTTCTACAAAAATCACAGCCTGAAAGTTTGGATGATAGTGTTAATCACCACTAAAAGGGTGATGTACACTATACCAAACAACTTGTTATAATTGTCTAGAAGAAGCTCAGAAGAAAAATGGGCATCAGTTTGGGGATAAAAGATGGTTATATGTCCAGTTGGTAAGCAGGGAGAAAGTTATACTTATCTTTTAATAGTTGGGGTTCAGTAATAAACCAAGTGCCCTTTTTTAAATCTGGTCAACTCTTTAGTTCAGGCCAAGGGGTTACGCGCTAGTGTACTATCAGAGGTATATGCACCATATTCAGGTTTAAAAGGATACTCTGTGAAGTAGACAGGACCTAAGGTAGACCAGGATGACAAAAACTTGCAGGTGAGGGGCAGGCAGGCCAGAAGGATTGGGGTGAAATTGACAGATAACTAAGATAAAATAGGGTAATATTGGGAAATACCAATATCTCATAATCTTTATTCAAAAATGACAATAAAGTCTGGTGAAAAATCTATTGGGTTATATAGCACCCTGCTACCAGACTTTAATATTGATAGGCAGAATTTAGTTAGTCAGGAAATGAGAATTTGGGTGGCTAAGTTGTCCAGGTTTTGGGAAGCAAAATGGCACTGGCACAGAAAGGGCACTTATTGGATGGATCTTCTGGAAGAATAATGCAACCCTTCTGTTCATGAGTGATATTCTTGGGGTGGCTGTCTGGCCCATGTTTCCTTCAGGTGCAGGATTCTGATTGGTCACTAAGCTAGATATCAGGTTCATCAAGCCAATAGTAATAGCTTTCTTGCCTAATTTGGTTAAATCATGCTGTTCTTTGCTAGGCGCCATTGTTGATAAGTCTTTGCTGGTGGCCCTATCTTCAAGAGCATTTGTGGTTCAGATCAGAGAGGATTATATCCCGAAAAACTAGGAGTAGCCAGGCCCTGGTCACAGGGCTGACAGCCCGCGGGCAGTTTTGACCAGGGGTTTGAGAAGGGCGGAAATACCATTTCTGATGCTATGACCAGTAAAGATAGTTTGTTAAAATATCAGGTTTGATTTAACCCTGATTTTACAAGTCTTTTCAAAGTGATGAAAAGTTGGATTGATTGGAAAACAGCTCATTTTAAAGCAGTATCAATTGACATGTATCATCAATCAAAAAGCGAGGGGATAGAATATCTTGCAAAAAAACCTAATTCAAAAAGGCATATACATTCATATTGCTTTACGATAGCCAATAACATAAAACTTCAATTTTCATTGGTTATAAAATTAAGAGTAATCTTCTAAAGCTATTATATTTGCCAAAAATGAACATGCTATATTCTTGACTCTGGGTTTGTGTTATAAAAATAGGCTTGGAAAATAGGATACTTACATCAAAAATAGAAAAACTAAAACATACCAATGGTTTTCAGTCCAAGTTGTTATAATTGTTTTGAAGGAATTGTAAAAATAAGAGTGTAACTCATTGTCGATTTTGTTAATAGCAAGCTCAAGACATAAAATTTGACTTTTATTTTAACTAAAAAGAGAATTGGTAATTGAGTGGCAGAATGGCAGCAGATCCTTTCTACAAAGTAAAATATAAGAAGATAGATAGTGTGCATAAAAAATCAAGTTAAAATTACTACAGCTGTTTAATATGTTTTTGGAAGTCTAATAAGACTTACGCTGAAGCCTAATTTTTATAAATTACTAAACAGTTAATAGTATTATGTTTAAAACTTCAAAGTAATTAGTAAAAAATAAATTTTAAGTGTTTTAGATGCTCTAAAGAATCTAGATTCTCTAAAATCATGGGAGACATATTTTTTGAATAAAGTGATTGATTATAAAATGTCGTTATTGAAGATAAGAAAAGTGTGGATTTGAAAAGGTTGAAGAAAATTTTGGGTGCACGTTTTACGTTATCTATGGTTTCAGGCGTTCTGCAAATATAACCAAACATTTATTTTTTAGTAATTTAAAAAAGTTCAAATTAAGAAAGTCTAAGAAAAGTTGAAGTTCCTAAATAGTCGCGAAAGTTTAATTTAAATCACTTATCCCTTGAAGCGCTTTGGGCTTGATCTAGTTATTGTGATGCTTGGCGAGAAAAATGTGTAATGTGAAAGTCAAATAAAAAAGTTGAGAAATAACGTGTTGTTGTGGGGCCACTTTTTAGGTTTTTTAAAAAAAACATACAATATTTTAGCATAAAGATTTTTGCTAATTTAAAAATAACTATCTTGAGCTCTATCGTTTTTAATTTTTGTTTGCTTTTTAAACTTTGATTTTAAAAAATGGAAAAGTATAATGTACGTCAAAGAAATCGCTAAGTTTTTATCGCGGAAACTAACTGGGATAGGTTTTCATTGTTTCTATTAGGATAAATAAGTAAATTAATCATTCAAAAATCGTCCAAATAATAGACTTTGGGCGAGTTGAAGTTTTTAAAAAAACCGAAAATCTAGTTAAAAAAATAAAAAAAATCAAATTAGAATACAATTCACTACCTAGCAAAATCGAGCGAATAAATTCAAAAGCTTCACAAATTGATTTCCAATCGAATTTATGTTCAGGAAAGGTAAGTCATGGTCAGTATGGCTTCTTGCTTTGTCGAGCATTTTTTACTATAGTAGTATTTTAACGTGACTTTGCCAAGCAATTCTTGGTTATCGAAAAATAAAATGTTTTGGTTTCAAGCTAATAGATTTATACTCGATTATGATAAATAAAGAAACGTAAAATAATCTAAATATAAACAATACACAAATAAACTTAAACAATGAAGAGAAAAATAGATTTTTTTCTTTTTAAAATAAATCAATCTGATATAAATAATTTTAATATATAAATTCGTTAATCAGATTGGACTTTTTTGGCGTAAGATAATTTTAAATTAATTTTTTTAATCGGAATTTCAATTATAATCCCCAGCATGAAATCCAACGAAAAATAAGCAGACAAACAAGCTGATACACGACGGGAATAAATAAAACTTATAAGATTTCTTAAATGAGAAACCGCTTGATAAAATTTTTTATTGATCTAAAAATATTTTATTTGACTTAAAATTCTTTACATTTTTATAATTAAATATGGTCGATTTGCAGATATTAATTATTTAAAACCCTTCTAATCAATTGTGATAGCAATCAATATTTCAAAAAGTGGCAAATTTTAGTAATTAAATCTAGTAAGAAGTATTTTTTAATCTGTAAAAAAAGATTTGATTATATTGAAGGCTATGTGTTTTTGTATTTTCGGGTCAACATTATCATTCAATTTTTTATCATGACAAATTTTTAGCAAATAAAAAATTAAAAAAACTCTAGTTTTCCCATTTTCCACTTATTATATATTTATATTATACCATATAAAAATGTATAATATGAGGTACTAAAGAAATCTTAATGAGTATTATTAGTGAATTAACTTTTTCAATAATATAGTTCGAAAAATATTATTCTAGAATTACAATAAAGACCTAATTTAAAAAGTAAAAATAAAATAAATTTTATTTAATTCTTTAAATTATCCTATAAAGCTTTTTGATAATTCAGAATCAGTAAACATAATGTTTTTTATGACGAAAAGCCCGATGTGGATAAAAATCAAAGAAAAATTTAATAATATTTTTTTACATGTTTTTTACATATATAAGATCTAAACAAAAACTCAATCTTGTCGCTATCATTTATTTGTTTACTTATTTTCGTCTTCTTTATATTTTTATATTCTAGAAAGTATGAAAGCAAAAATTGTGAAAAGTTAAATGACCAAAGGTTGTTATTGGAATTTTTATTTCAAATTTTTTTAAAGTAAACCAGGTTAGCTTGAGTGTTTATTTTAAAAATATTTATTAAAAGAGAATAAGTATGTAAATATTTAAAAAAATATCATCACTTTAAAAAGAGAAAGAAAAAGATAGGTATGCTCAAATAAAAGGCTATATTTTGAGAGATTAAGGTAAAACTTAATAAATTTAAAACAAAATGGGTAAAAAGGGTAGCTTTTTAAACCAATTTTTTTAAAAAAGCAATATAAATAGAAACGATATCATTGAAAGCTAAGAATTATAATCCAACTCCATAAATTACAGTCAATAATTTTTCAAATACTTAAGCGACTGTTTAGTTGAAATGTTAATTTATTTGATGTTTCAAAAATATTTTAATACAAAATTAATTTCTGATAATTTACATTTTAAATTTCTTTTTTTATATTGCTACTTAAAATATAATTGATTTAATCGAAAACAATTTATTTATTTTGGGCTGCTTTATATCAAACTTTTAATTTTAAAATTAAACTGAAGTCAGATATTTTATAATATTAAAGCTTATCCAAAATGTGCCAATTTTTTCACTAAAAAAGTTGGGAATCCGAAACCTATTCTTAAGGGATTTAAATATGTAGTCGTGATATACTAAATGTAAGAGCTTTATTATTTGTACAAAAGGTTATTTACTTATTTTTAGCTCAAAACTAATAATCCCTTATTTTAATTTTTTCTAAATTTAAGCTTTAATTAGAATTTATAAACTAATTTAAAAAATAAAACCAGTTTCATCTTCTACTAAGTTTTTAAAAAATATTAACTAATAGAAAACCAAACAATATCTTAGTTATTAAAATTTAAAGATAAATCCCATTATAAGACTCACTCTTACGATGCAAACTTTATTTTTAAACTTACTATTATTAAATATATTCTGGCATTTTAATTTTTGGAAATTGAAAAAATAGTTTTAAATGGGAAAAGAAAAAATGATTCATATTAAATAAAAATAATATTAAAAAGTTAAAGAAAAATTATATTAGTGAAGTAGAAAATTTTATTTTTCATCTCAATTAATGGTGTTGTTTAAAATTTACATTTGTTTTCCTATCAAGTATAAATGTATGGGTGCTAATACATAATTTTTTTGAATTAGTAAACTTTCAACTTAATTTATTGTTTATTGATTACATAATTATAAAAAGTTAGATGAAATTAAGTTAGTCTACTCCTTTCGCCTAAAGTCAATTGATATCCATAGTGATAACTGGTTTAAATGTTTAGTAGAGAATTATGTTTTAGGCTGTAGATTTATTTCAAAGTATAAACAAAATTAAATGTTTTAAACAATAAATAAAAATAAAATATAATTTTTAACTAAGACAGTTATTGATATTTTTTTCTCCCAAAAAAGATAGTTTTAATTATACTCAATAATCATATATAAGAAGGGAGAATATTTATATAAGTAAATTATTATTATAAATCTGACAAATCTAACTTTATCCTTACCATTTAGAACTAGTAATCAAATTCATTTTAAAAAATAGAACATAAGATATTATATTTTTCCTCTTTTTTTTGGGAGATATAAAAAGAAAAATGTATTATTTGTATCTACTCTACTAACTATTAATTTTATAAAATTATATTTAAAATGTTGGCCATATAACTTTGCCAAGCTCTCATATTCTAAATTTTAAAAGAAATCCTTTAAAAGATCTATTTTATCAACCATTTTTATGTTTAATTAAAATCACCAGGCAACTTTATAATAAATAAGATCATATACACACATTTAGCAAGATTAGAATAGATTTTCTTTTTAAGTCTTAACATACTGAGAATTTAAATTATTAATTATAAAAAAGTATGGTACATATATTATTAAGAAAATAATGTGATACTTATATAAATAAAAATAAAATTCCTTTATTTTATAAAAATTTCAAACTTAATTTACTTATCTTTCTAGATAATAAAAAATAAAAAAATCAGTCTCAATTGATATCTATATTAAAGCACTAAGAAATATAAAAATATTTCTGGTACTTTTTAATTAAACGCTTTGATGATATTATCCACACACCATTTAAAAAATGAATTTTCAGAAAATTTTATAAGAATTCATAAGATCTTTTTATAGAACTCAAACCTTTATAATAGACCTAAAAGATTTATATTTTATTTGACTTATTGGCATTAAAATTCTATCCCTAAAAGCTTATTTGTATTCGATTACGGAAGTCAATATACAACTTTATAATCATTTTGGGATTAAAGCAAAATATTTTTTAATAAACTGGGTTTTAATCCTTATATATAATTATATATTTGGGTTTCCGGTTTTTTTTGTATGAAAATTACTGTATTACGCCATTTTCATAATTCTAATTCTGAATTCTAAACTGCTATCTATACACGATTGGCCAAAAAGCTTGAAAACGAAATGAAATGTTATTGATTGAAAAATAGAAAAGTTTAAAATTATTATAACTTATTTTTAATAAATATTAACCCTTTATCAATCAAGAAACATAATAAACAATGTATAAACTTGATGATTTTAAAGATCTTATATCGCATTTTTACAATGTTTTAAAACTGAGTATGGAATGTAGAGAACTCTAAGAAATATCAAATTATCTCCGTCTAATTAAACATAAGCTATATAAAGCCAATTATTTTATAAATGAAAAAGTAATGAGAAAAAAGTAGTTAATGTATATCTTTTTAAACTTGTTTATATATTTTTTTACACTTAATTAGTTCAGTCTCAAGAAATTAACATCAAAAGAGGTTTTATTTTTAATTTCCCAATTGTTTTTTCTTCTTAATCAATAAAGTATAAATGACAACAATTAAACGGAAATGGAAATACTTTTTCCTAACTGGAGAATTATTTTTTTCAATTTTAATCTAAGGTAGGTAAGAAATATTTTGAAATTATGTTCACCCTGAATATAGAGAGTATTAACTTTTTAATTTAAATTAAACATTTAATATTTTATTTTGTACTCTATTTAATTGAATTTTTACTAACTATAAAAGTTAATATAATAAAATTAATTAAAACTTTTTCTATCAAAAATATTTCTGTAATAAATTGGACCTGTTAAAATTAACCTTATCAATCTTTTAATTAATTTAGTTTATCTTGAAAAATTAAACAAATGTAAATATAAAAGGCCTGAAAGACACTATATGCCAAAAAATGTTCTAATTTTTCCAAAAAAATATAATCCTATATGATCTAGATTGCTATTACTTTGAAATCTTAAATGAAATTGTACAAAAAATATTTATTCAATGGCTTAATTAAAAAATAACTATTTTTAATCAGAATAACTAAATTGAACCACCACCTAAACCATAAACATTATATTTGACTTTTTATACTGTTTGATATGATTAAAATATACTCACGCACCAGCGATTAGAATGTTTCTCCATACATTCGCAAGGGTCTAATTATTTGAACCAAAGCCAATTTATAAAAAATAGTCGTTTATATTTCAAATAAAATTCAATAAAAAGTATGTTCTATTTTATAATTAATTATAGATGTTATTATTTACTATTACTATCAATAACATGATTAAAGTTTTAAATTACCTCATTAAACAAAAATGACCGAATCGAAATAAAGTTTTTTATTTGCTAAATTGTTAATGATTTTTAAAATAAATTTAACTTATATTTATACTTAAAAAAGATTATAAAAAGACAATTTTAAAATCTTAAAAAAGTTATATTTGTGTTTACTAAAAAAACTATATGAATAAGTTCTTCTAACATGTATAATTAGAAAATATTAAATACATATTATGTTTCTTTTTAAGTTTTTTCTCCTCATTTATAGTTTTTTCTATTTTAGAACTTTACCATTTTTCATATAATTTTCATAATAAAAGCAAACGTTTACTTTTAAAAACACATTTTTCTTTTTAAATTTAACCTGAGTTTTTCAAATGTACTTGTTAACATATTTATCAATTTAGTTTTTTAAATATGTATTTTTTAGAATGATTTTTAAAAATAAGCTTTGTGTAAAGTGATGATAGTTTTTTAAATCTAATTCAGTGGCTATTAAAGATACGTTTTTTATTTTTTACTTTTAAAATGTAAAGATTCGGTTTTTTAGAAGCAAGTCTGGTCCAAACGTAATCAGCATTTTTTGTTTTAAAAATCTTATACCGGAATTTAAAGTTTCTTAAGCCTATTATCTATATATTAATAGTTAATAAATACAAATCGCTTCTATTTTTTATTCTCATTTTAAATATTTTTTTGATGGAAGCTCTCTTTTTCCAATCAAATGTCAATGTTTTATATTACTTTCTAATAGTTTTAAATTTTTCAAAGGCAAATTTGTAGGATTCTAAGTTAGGCTATGAAAGAGTGAAATGTATTTTATTTATAGTAGATCTCAACAGGGCTTTAAAATTTTGTTTAACATTATTTATATAAAGTTATATAATCTGGTTTACTAATTCATATTTTTAACACTTTTGTTGTTTATACTTATTAGATTTAAAATAAAAACGATAAGATAGAAATATACAAATATCAGAGATGCTTTAACAACTGATATTTCTTCTAAATAATCCCTCATTAGTAATAGTATTTTGATAAAAAGTTTCTTGCTACTAAACCATAAATTTAATGATGGCTTCAAGGCATATTTTACAGTATTAACAAATCGTTACTAAAATTTAAATCTCAACTACATTGAAAAATACTTTTTTATTTGAACTTCAGATAACTCTAGTGTTCTCTCGACTAAATTTATCTAATTTTCATACTTATTCTTTTTGGTTTTTTAGCAATTATAAAAGTTCTGCTTCAAGCCTAAATGGATGAATAAAAAATAAACTAAAATTCCCTCTCATGTTACCAAATATCTTTAAAATTTTCGGCATATTGCTTATTAAGGTGATAAGTATATAACTTTACAATAAGAAAATAGTCATATTCTAGTTTTTATTCTTCTTTCTATATGTTGAATAAACTCCTCACTTTTAGATGTTAATTCGATATAAACTTATGAGGCAAATTTTATTACTTTATTTGAAATATATTTGATCTTAATTCAAAATTGTAAATATTTCCTGATATTATTTTTATATAATGTAAAGATCCATATGTACTGTATTTTCAATAAAAATTTCAAATATTTTTGTCATAGTAGTTGTGAGTTTGAAAACCAAACTAGTGGATACTTTTAAATTAATAACTTAAACAAAATAATTTAAAAAAATAAAGCAAAGTTAATAGTTGAAATAAAATCAAATTTTATCTGATACTTTTTAAAAACTTGAGTTAAGATTTTATGTATTATGCCAACTGTAAAAGTGCTTTTAGTTTTAAGTTTTTTTTGTCAAATAGGGCTTAATTTTAGCTAGAATTTTTACCAGAAAATTTACTAGATATAAAAGTAGAAGATATTAATTTAGAAAATCTTTGTATTGAAATTTATCAGCATATTTAATAGAGCTAGCAGATATAGTCAAAAATTAATTGTATATTGCTGAAATTAGTGAAGTAATTTGGGAAACTTATATTTTTAGAAGAAATTCGGGGATCATAATTTACTTTTCTATATTTGAGTTTAATATCTAAAAATTTAAAGCTTGGTATCTTAAATTCTTCCAAATATAAAATGTGTTATTTTTGTATGATAAATAAATTGCTTTTTTAATAAATAAAGGTTAAATTTTTTTTGATTTCTTGCTAAGTTGTTACTCTTGTCAGGCAGAAGTTGCAGTCGTTAAGGAAAGTGAGAAAATGAAAGTTAATAGTGATATTTTTTCGAATAAGGACAAGATAATATTCAATGAATTGATTTACCAACAAGTGATGGCAAATCGTTCGTTGAACCGAATTTTATTTTTACAATCCATTTTTATTTTATTTATAAAGTTTACTATGTAAAATTGATAGAATAATTTTTAAATACTTTAACCAATTTTATGTTAATTCGGAAAAATGTTTCTTGATTTCAATTTTAATACAATTTATTGAAACACTTAAAATCAAGTTTAAAGCAAATTTTTAAGACAAGTAATTTTTATTCATTTAAGAAATAGCAGAAATTTAAAATTACATATGATTAAAAATTTAATATATAATTAGCAGGAGTTTTTCTCTAATATTAATTACATTTGGTAAAAAGAGCACTAAACTAAAGCTATAAAGTCAAACAACCATTATGTTGTTTTATTTAAATTTAACATCAAACCCTTGACACTACTATTTTAAACAAAAGCTGAAAATAAGCATATTCAACCGTGTTGTTTTGGGTTCTTTTTGCTAATAGTTAACGCTAAATTCTATCAAATATTTAGAAGCCCGTTCTGATTCATGAATTTTAAATGAGTTTTCAGTAATTTAACTAATAAACCTCTACCGATTTTTAATATTAGTTTTCCGTTGATTTTTGTAGAAATTAAGTATTTTAAACTATACTAACTTTTATTGGTTTAATTTATTTATTCAAAATATCTATACTTTTTATATCGTAAATCTAGATTAAGCCAATATAAACTTTTTGAATCCAAATTATCACAGCTTCGTATTTTAAAGGAATAAATGTTTTAATTATATTATTGAGCATTTGATTTAATACAACTGATTTATCCTCACACTAGTTTAAATCACTTTTTTATACAGAATGAGCTGTTTGTTTAAGGACAGGTGTAATTTTAATATTTAATATATTTATAAATTACATAGTTAAAAATGGATCTAGCCTAAATACCATAAGAAGATTTTTCTGAATTGATGTAATAATTTTAAGTTTTTTAAAAAATTTGATAAAAATACTATTAGAAGTCAAAGAAAATAGGCATTCTAATATGGGGTGTCAGATTTGATGTTGCATCAATTTTAGATCCTTTCTAAACACCAAATTTAGCTTGGTAAATTCTTGCAAGCTTGTTTAAGCAGGTTCATGACCGCGTTTCTTTTAACATTTTTTTGAACCCCGAATAAAATCGTGTTTCCCCCTAAAAAATTGTTCTAAGCAGGTTCACTGATACTCAAATAAAATTAACTTCATCTTTTCAACATTTTCAGTAAAAACACATCGAAGTGAAGGCCATAGCTGTTTTTATTTTCACTTTGTTTTTGCTTACTGCCACTTTATGTAAATGTTCTTTTGTCTTTTTGTTGTTGTCTTTTCTCCGAACTCTTCTATTATCTTACTTTCTTGCTAGCCAGTGTGTCAATATTTGCAGGAAAAAGGGGTTAAAAAGTGGTTGTTCACCTTTGAGTAACACATTGCTGACACTAGTTCTGAGGACATTTGCAAAATGAGGGTCTTTTTTGGATTCACAGTTACAAATAACACCAAGACAATAAGTGTGCCATGTGGGCTAAATCGTAAACAACATGTATTTGTCACTTCAAGGATTTAAGTTTGTGATGCCATTTGCCAACTATTTCAGGACATCATGTCCTGTGAGGCGGGCCTGTGGATGTGGGAAAAACTCTTACCACTTAAAGTCACGTTTAAATATGAAATTTAAAAAATGAAGTCGAATTGAATCAAAATCAACGCACATAAAGTAACAAATAGCGAAAACATGTTTGCTAAAGGTGGCATTGGGAAAAGGAAGAGTAAAGGGAAGGGGGGAGTTGCAGCGTCGCTGTATGCAAGCTCCAGAAAAGTTGGCCTGGCGTGACCGTCCCTGACAGCTGGGAAGACCAGTGAGCTGAAAACGGGAGTGAGGCAGGCTTCAGTGGGGACGTCACCCCTGGGTGATAGCAGTCCCCTGAAAATGGATCAGCAACTGATGATTTGGTCAATTCAGAAGCCAACAATCCTGATTGGACTGATAAGGTGAAGATTGTAGATCTCACTCAGTTGAAGGGGAATTCGGCATCCTAACAAGTCAAAGAAACTATGCTTTGTCAGAAGCTGTTCTATGAGCTTCTGAATGTGCATGAACTAAAGAAGTAGTACACACCTGGGAAGATGATGTCATTCTTTTACGGGATATAATTAAATGAAAAGAAATTGGACTCAACCTAGAATAGACCAAGATGTGGTTGAAATACCATTTTTCTGTCAACACACCTAGTAAATAGAAGTGTGCAGGAGCAGATGTCAAGGTTGCTTCAATCTTTAGAAGACATGATGTGACTTGTGAAGAAGCAACTTCTTGGCTTCAATCCTGTTTGCCTATTGATTCAATTGTATACATTGTACACTTTTGTATTCCATTCTGTCAGGTGGAGCCCTGGCTGGTGAGCAAGTATCCAGCTAATAAAATAGTTGAGTTCATCAAATCTGGGCTACCCAGTGAACATGCAGTAGCCATTAAAGAGATAGGTAAAATTTTGTTCCTGTAAAAAAACATTAAGGAGACAGGTATGCCCCTACAGAAGCCAAGAATTATTTTGCTGCATTTTTCAACAGTACTGCCTGGGCATGAACCAAGGCTGACATCACTTTTGAAAATGCATGTGAATAGGAAAAATACGGATGACAGCCTCATATTTGCGTAAGTTGGGCCTGTACTAGCTTCTTCTCATTGAAAGCCCAGATATGGATGATAAAGGGTTGGATTATGTGCAAGCATCTTATCTGATAAATGCAGGTTAGACAACCAATGTATATATGAAGTGAGCCCATTATCATTTATATCCTTTGAACAAGCATGTAAGTGAAAGGATTCTGGATACCCAGCTACACTCATGAGACATTCAAAAAGCCAGCAGATCTCAATGAAGAAGGCTCTTGAATGGACAAATCTAGGAGTGAACACCAACATCTACAGTCAAACTACCTCCTTTAATATGGATAAGTTTATCTCTGAGAATTATTAAGTATGAAAGGAGGCAAGGTTCAGCTTTTTTAAAACAGCAACCTGGTTTGTACATGCCTTTAATGTGGAGTCTGTGGTGGAGTGGTCTGAGATAAAATTTTCTCCCAATGAGGCAAAGATGCTTTAAGCCAGCTAGCTGAATCCAACCTTGGCTAAAAAGTGAAAAGCAGAAGGCTTTGTGGTAAAGGGCATCAAAGAGTGAATGTAGGTGACAGCATTCCCTGACATTGCTTTTGAATTTTTCTCTAATGACATATCTCTGAAAGAAGCTGCTGAGTGGTTTGATAACAAAGTGGATGCCAAAGCAACTCATAATTTTAATAAGAGCAATGAATACCAATTGACTTGCAGAACTGGTGTGTCAAAAGGAGTTTGTCCTTTGAAAATTGTACCCTTTGTCTTTTAGTGTTTTGCTCCTGATGTAGCTATTGAATGGCTAGCCTATAACATAGACATTGTGAATGCGTTAGCATGGACAGCAATTGACATGAAACTTAAAACTGCTGCTGGATATCATGGCAAGAACATCAACCCTGGAAACTTAGAAAGATTGATGAAGATGGGCTTCACACATGAGGTTGCTGTGGGATGGATTATGAGAAATATCTTTTTGGAACATGTAAGTCCTCCTAAAAGAAAAGGCAATGTTTAACAGAAAGGCTTTCTGTACAGCTACTCCTGCATCATGATCTCTGAGCCCTTCAACTTATCCTCACTAGGAACCACCTTGGTTCCACCTGCACAAAGAACCCTTTTTGGTTCCAAACTTCAATATGAACCAACAGTCTCTCAACTAGTATTCACTGTGATCTAACAGTCCTTCTTACTAGCCTTCTCTGCTGATTCTGTGAACCACCTCTGTTTTATATCTCAGTCCCCATTACCAGAACCTGTAGACCCAGGCATGAATCTACATTGAACTGGCGTTTGACTGGGCCCTTGCAAGTGGCAATTCACTTAGGCTATTCAACCATAGATCAATGTATATGCATTGTTTTTACTCACCCAGGTAATTAAACAAGCGTGGTGTGGCAGGCGGGATGCCAAAAGAACAAAGCTGAGCTACGCCTGCTTTGCCTTTTTACAGCATCTCACCTGGGTATGTGTCCAGGTATCCTAGCTGAATTTTTTTGTTTTTTAGATTAGCTAACTTTTAAATCTTTATCTTAAACTCTAGTTGATAAAAGGAAAGATGTGTCTGGCAGCCTGCTGGTATGTATTTCTAGCCTATAGCTGGCAAAAGAAAAGATGTGTCAGGCTGGCTGCCAAAAGAGCAAAGCTGTGCTACGCTCAGCTTCACTCTTTTATGACACCCACTGGTATGTGTTTCCAGTTATAACTGGCAAAAACTATTATCAAAGAGAGGTGTGAAGTTATATTTTTTGGATTTTAAATTTTAAATTTTTTGGCTCTTTAATGATCTTTATCATAAATCTTTTGAGTGAACCCCAGAGGTGATGTCAGCCTGCTATAATGCATTCCTGGTCTCATACCTAGTAAAAACCTGTTAAAAGATGCAGCCTCCTTATGGTTTCTTGGTAAAAATTATTTAGATTTGTTAATGAAAAAACATCAGAAATTGATGAGTGTATAAAGGTGAGCAGTGAGCAGGCTATCAAAAGAAAAAAGCTATGCTAACTCAGCTTTATTATTCACAGCTTCACACTGTTATCTTTTTCTTTTTCCCTAGCAGAAATACCTTTTTGGTAGTTCGGTATGTCTTTTTTAAATTTATTTACTATTCTGGTTGTAAAAAGATGATTTAATGATATCTAAAGTAATTTTTAATATAAAAATGATAGCTTTATTATGATTGCTACTTTTAATTAGAGAAGTATGAGTGTATGCTTTATAAATCTCTATTATACTATTATCAAGGCTTTATTAGAGGTCTATAACTTTTATTATGCTTATTTTTTGACATTTAAGAGAATGGAGATTAATTAAAGTACTTTTAAGAGATTTTGAGATACACAGACAAACCCAAATATATAACACCAAGTTTTCTCACATAAAAATCAACAATTTATACATATTCACAATAAAATTAGCCCACTTAAGATTTGTTTTGTGCATAACTTCTGTGTTCAGCACTTGGTTTTGGTTATCTATTGCAACAGCTCTGAAAAGTACTGAATTTTTATCCACATAATGAAACTGCAGCTCTTTTAGATTCTTTATTTTCAGTATATATTTTGAACTCCAATGGAAATTATAATTCCCCAACTTAATAAAGATCAAGTACATGTTATAAAAATCTCTTTGGTTCCCAAACAATTATTTTGTAGTTTATAGGCTTAATATATTCTTTTTATAGTACACCTTTTTACTAAGATACAGTCTTTAGTTGTTGGTGACTGCATATTTTATTTATTAACATACTGATATCAATTTTTTTTACATTTATGTAATTCTATGTGGTACTCTGATTTTTGATATCATTATTTCTTATTTTTGATAAGATACTGTTTGATTTTGTAGATCTTTTTAGTAATCTAATGTGTTGTTATTACAGCTTCATAGCATTTGATTTGATTGAACTTTATTTTTGTCTGTTCAGTACCCTCTGGTAAGATATTATTTTTGATTTTAGCAGAAAACATCATAAAATGAAGCCATTGTAATATGGTCTAAAAATTGATTATTTATGAATTTCTAATATATTTTTGTTATCTCAGAAAATTAATTATTTATAATGGTCTTTTAAAAGAAGAACCCTCTAATTTTATGAGCAGAAGAAAGTTAAACAGTCTATAGTAGCTATTATATATGACATATTAATTAGTTTATGTGGTGCTGGAGTTTTGCAGATGAGGGTAAGTAAAATTATTATAAATGTTCTATTTGGGTGAAAAAGATTTTAAGGAAAGACAGGACTTTTTTTCACAGTTAGTCAAAACTTGACATAATCATTAAAATATGAAGATTAATTAAAAGTTTAAAGGAAGTCAAAGAGATTACCTTAATAGTAAAATTTTGAATTTGGGTAAAAAAGAGCTAGTTGGATCAAAAAACTAAATTGGAGAAACAGTTTTTTTGTTAAAATATCTGTTTACTCTAAAAAACTTACCCAACCCTGGATCTGCTGTAGGCAGAAATCTGGGGCTTGAAATTAAGGTTAGTAAAAATTAGTGAAAAATGACTTACCAACTCCAAGATCTGCTGCATGGGGAAAGTTTGTGGGTTTTTTAAAAAAAGGTTAGTAATTTATCAAAAAGCTTACCTGGCCCAAGATTGGCTTTGGGATAAAAATCTGTGAGTTTTTAATCAAGTTTTGTAAATTTAGAAAAAATGGCTTACCTAAATCAAGATCTGCTTGTAAGCAAAAGTCTGGTTTTTTAATCTAGGCTGGTAATTTAGTGAAAAAAACTTACCACCCTAAGATCTACTGTAGACTAAGTCTATCTAAAAGGATTGAATGTTAGTATTAATTAGGAAATGGTTAACTGATGATATGAAGCTTTAATTTAAAAAGATTTGAGAAACAAAACATTACTTACCAAGCCTTAATCTACTTTAGGGCAAAAATATGGTTCTAAAATCTAGGTTAGTATAATTGATTTACTAAAAATGAATTACCCACCCCAAGATCTGCTATGGACTAAAATCATCTAAAAGGATTTGAAGAAGGTTAGTAAATTTAATGTAAAGCCTACCTGAAATGCAGAATTAACTTGAATTTTGAATTGTATTAGTTTTTTTATAGAATTATTACCTTTAAAAAGCAAAGTTAGCTTCAAAACTTTTAAAACTAAGCTTACCTTTTAATATCCTTGATCTACTATGCTTAAAACAGTTAGTATTATATGTATATTTTGAAGCTTACCTTTGATTTGAAGTGAATCTATGGAAGTTAAAGTAAAAAAGTTAATATTGTGTTTGGTGAAAGCTTACCTTGGCTTAGTAAATCTAATCTTATCTGTTTGGTGGAGAAATAGATGGGATCAACCAATAATAGTTGATGAAAGCATTCTAAGCTCCAATCATTATTAGTAAAGTTTTATATCATTTTTGACTCTCTTACCTTTTAGGCAAACAGGACTAAATTAAGTCCATTTATATATTTTTTTGCTTTTATTAACACTGCAACAGGTAGGGATGCCGTGAGACACTTCAAAGTATCTAACAACTCCTTTGAGCGGCAGCATTATCCAGCAAATTGAACTGAAATTTAAGCACTTTGTATTTGTTGTCAGCCACTATTGGACTTAAAAATAGGTAAGTTCTTCCAACTAAAACATATGTAAATAATTTCTCCTACAACTCAAGTGGTTATATATGATGAGGATGGTCTTCAAGTTGTACTCTGCATAGGCAGGGTTGGGTGGGTATTCAGTAAAATGCACAGGTCCAAAAGGGGCTCCTGGGGGATGGTATAGTGCCTGGGGAGGGTCAGCAGGTTGATCTCCAGAGGGGGCGGTTGCCTGATGGTCTACTTGGCTGGAGTTAAGAGGGAAGATCACTAAGACTAGATAAGGTAAGATTTGTTTGAACCAAAGGCTCATAAAACTTTATTGTCAAAAATGATGATGTGGTCATCATCATACCGCCAGGGCTTTCATAACATGGGTTTTTGCTTCTTTGATTTTTGCAGGGTTCAGGTTTGCAGGCAAGGCAAGGCACTGGCGGGGCATGGATCTTGGCTCAGAGTCTTGGAGGCAGCAGATCCAGGTTGTGCCTGCTCTGGTGAATAGAAGTGACAATGCTTTGTTCTGCCACTACTGTTCATCACGTCACCTGAGTAGTTCAATTGTACTACCCATTCTGGACAGAAGACTGGTAGTTGCTGGTGGTCATTGGCAGAGTTAACAGTAGGTTTTGTTTTAACCTCCTTAAGGCAAGCTACAGCTTCTGCATAGGTCCGGATCTTTGGTGGCGCAAGGTTGACATCAATCTGGTGACCATTTGGGGAATTGTCCTTGGGAGACTGGCGGGTCTTGGAGTAACTGTCAGGGACCCACTTGGCAGGAAACAAGTTCCCTAGCTGGTGGACCAAAGCCCCTAAATTCAATACTGCTATTACTGAGCCAATAAGAACTGTTACCATTGCAAGGTGTCCTAGGTAAGCAAATTGTCCAAACATAGAACTGAAACAACCAAGTAGATAGTAGCCCACCAAATATGTCAAGAGGTAAAAAGAGGCGTAAGGTCTAACTAGAGCAGGTTCAGTAGGAGGAGGAGGAGGAGTAAACAAATGACCATATTGGAATTTACGTCCCCAGTGGCCGGATGGGTATTTGAACCATCTGTGAGCAAGGAATTCCTTTTGATGGGCGTCATCTGGAGAAGAGTTGTACCAGTCAGTGGTAGGTGTTGGGTTTTCCAAGGTTGATACCACTGGCAAGAAGTAAGCTAGAAATCAGGATAGGAATAGAATTTCTCTCATGGCTTCAAAATGTGTTTATCAGAAAATGAAGGAGTAGCAGGTGTTGGATAAATCTTTATTGTTGGAACAAAGAGAAATGATAAGAATAACTCACTTAAATACCCTCACAATGAAGGCTGGGAAATTTAAGTGGCATATTTGAGAATAAGAGGGATTTTCATGGATGTGTAATCAAATTAATACCTTTTCTCAAATGATGATACAAATGAAACTTAATAATATGGGTTGTTAAAAGGTTAAGGCAGAGGATCCAAGGATAAGCCATAAGGCTGTTCATAATCAAGCAGGTTGTGTTATGATAATTGCTTGAAACCAAGTACGGATCTTGGCTCAAATATAGACTAAATTGATTCCGGAGTGGCAAGAAACACAGCTGCAGCCAATCAGAGTGCAAGCAATAAGTGACGTTGTTAAGTAGAATATTAACCTTTTTAAAACCCAGTTCAAAAGCCAGAGCAAAAGTCAAATGAATACAATCCATATATAAAAGTAAACTAAGTTGAAAAGTTAATTCCATACTAACACTGGGTCTTTCTTTAGGGTTCAGAGTTCAAAACCCGTTGAACTCATTGTTCAAATAAAAACTGGACTCCATTTCTTTGTTATTGTGTTGGTTTGAGGATATGTTTTTGCCAAAGTTGTCAATAAAATTCAAGTAGTCAGGGAAAGAATCCCTGACAGTAACTTGTCAACTCAGGTTTGCAATTTAACAAGTGGGCGGGTTCCTGTCCATTTTGTGTGACTCAAGTAGTCTTTGGAGGGTCAGAGTTCAATTCCAGGGTCTCCAATGTTGATTTTGAACCTCCAGTATTGACGCTTGGCAGGTTGGCAGGTTTCTGTTCCCCCTATTTGGGGACATCTATCTCTGGTGGTCCAGGTCTTAACCCAACTAGCAGTTGGGCGGTTCCCTGTCCACTCTGGTCAACATAAGGCTTTCCTTGAGACCCGTGTTTCAATTTTCAGGTTTTTAATACAAGTATTGAAATGTCATTCATGACAGTCACATAGTAAACAACAACTTAAAATCCAAAAACATTAAAAATTCCACAGCCTCTCCATACAGGCCACAGGCCAACAGCAGAGTGGAACGCCTAAATGGCAGTCTTATCAGGACCCTAGAGAAAATAATGGATGGCAAAGCCAAAGACACATGGCCACTATATGTGAAACATGCATTACTAGTATCCCGGGTCCACACCAATCAAGAAACAGGCTATTCATTGTTTGAGCTAACCTACGGATACAAACCAGAAATAATTACCTGCAACAAGCAGCCATACATAAAGATCCCCCTAGGAAACCCCTCACAGTAGAACAAGTACCAGATCTACAACACATACGCCTCAAAGCTAAAATAGCAGAAATAAAAAGGCTCAAAACACAAAAGATAACCTCCACAGAGGAACCACTTCCCATTGACTTTTCCATTTGGGTTCTAGCTGGCAACATAAAAAAACTAGACTCAGTACACAGGGGACCAGGAAGAATTATCAAGTACAGACCAGATCACAACACCTATCTAGTAAAATTCCAAGGTGCCAAAACCCCAATTGTCAAGAAATATCACAGAACCTGTCTCCGCCTTAGTAAAGGAGAACACTCAACCAGACTGGTTCCAACTAGTAAACAGCTCCAGGAGCATCAGGCGGCAGCCGTTAAAATGAAGTCCCCTCCTGATGCATCAGAGTAACCCCTTAAGGGGGTGTGCGTGTGTTGAGGGTCTGGATGTATAAGCATTCTGGCTACTGCCAACCTACTTAACATCCAGCCATCACCCAATTTGATGCCCTTCCAATATACCGTTTGACATACTGAGAATGGTAACCAAGCAATATCACATGACAATTCAAGTATCCAGTGGCTTGAACCCATCCCGCACATGACCAACCCTTAGGTTTGATCCAACTAAATCTCTGCCACAGCCCAATCTATATAAGTCTAAAATATTATCCAATATAAGATACTTCTCTTCTCTCCTAATTCCATATTTGAAGCTTTCCCAAAAGGTGCTCCTTATCAGTAGGACAGAGAATATAAGGATATAATGAATAAAACTGGTATTTATTTGAATAGTGCTGCAGTTATATAGAAAGAGGCAGGGGAATTTTCACCAGGGAATTGTGGCACAGACAGAAGGACTTTTCTAAAGGGGGAGAGTGAAAAAGTACAGTAGAAAGAGCCGCACAAGAGAACAACCAGTTTCACCCGCCTTGCCTAATGGAGGCAAGTGGCAATATTTTTGTTGTTCTATTTATAACCTCAGAAGTAAAGCCTGTACCTGATGCGCATTTGAAAGGCGCTTTGAACACCTGTTTTTAACGTAATTAACGTA
The DNA here is from genome assembly GCA_014839935.2 of Entomophthora muscae. Classification (NCBI taxonomy): domain Eukaryota; kingdom Fungi; phylum Entomophthoromycota; class Entomophthoromycetes; order Entomophthorales; family Entomophthoraceae; genus Entomophthora; species Entomophthora muscae. Next base: position 65,827 of record QTSX02004303.1, read on the forward strand.
ATTAACCATGCTAAAACCAGATTGAGATAAAGCAATTACATGATATTTTTGTTGCTTGATCCCTAAGTTGATGACTTAATGTCTAATCCATTCAGAATCTGCAACACATGATGAAGACTGTCAGGGTTGCCATGGCACAGGACAAAGTAGAAGCAATAACATCTTGGCTGGTGCCCAAATGCAGGAAAGATGTGAGAAGTTTTTTGGGCCTGGCAAATTATTGCAGGACTTTCATCCAAAAGTTTTCTATGATTACCTTGCTACTTACCTGTCTATGCTCTGACAAAGTCCAGTTTGTCTGGACCCCTGAATGTACCTCTGCCTTTGAGGCCTTGAAACTTGCCTTCATCACCGCCCCCGTCCTGGCCATTCCCAACCCATCCAAGCCATTTGTACTGGAAACCAACACGTCCAACTTTGCAGTGGGCAGGGTCCTTCTTCAGGAAGAAGGGAATAGTATGCTACATCCTGTAGTATATTACTCCAAGAAAATGCTATCTGCCAAAGGAAACTACCCAATATACAACAAGGATATGCTTGCAATAATAAAGACCCTGAAACAATGGTGGCAGAATCTATGTGGTGCCAAATTTCCAGTAAAGGTCCTAACCAACCACAAGAACTTGGTTTACTTTTTTAAACCCAGACAGCTGAACCAGAGGCAATCCAGATGGGCCTTGAAACTGGCTGGCTACACCTTGATCTTTGACTACAAGCCTGAGAAGGTGAATATAGTACCTGATGCCCTGAGTAGAAGAGCTGAACTGATCCCTTTCTCTACAGAAACAAAGGGCCACAACACCCATGTACTCCTTGACCCTGCCAGCCTAGGCATCCAACTGATGTACATGAAGATTATGGCCCACAACCCTGACATAATTGAGGCGCGAAAATTAGACAAACACTCAGTGAAACTTATTGCCAACTTGATCTCAGACCCAGAGAGCCGCCATCACAAGAAAGGGTTCTCATTGAAAGGATCCACCTTGCTACTGCATAACTGGATTTATGTATCAGAAGGCAAGACAAGGACTAAAGTACTCATAGACTATCCTGACTTGGAGATAGCTGGTCACCCTGGCAGACTCAAGACACTCTGAGGAATCAAGAAGAATTATGCTTGGCCCCAAATGAACAAAGACGTGGCCATCTACATTGAAGGCTGTGAGACATGCAGAAGGACCAAAATCTGTAGATCCAAACCTGAAGGCCTGCTAAGACCACTAGACATACCAGAAGGACCCTGGCAGTCTGTTTCAATGAATTATATTGTAGAACTGACCCCTCCAATTTGTTCAACACCATTCTAGTCATTGTAGACAGGTTTACTAAGATGTCCTATTTTTTCCCTACCATCACTCACTGCACCACTGCAGAGACAGTTAGACACTTCCACAACTGCATCCTAACCCAATACAGAACTCTGGCAGAAATCATCACTGATAGAGGACCACAATTCACCTCCAACTACTGGACTCAGGTGATGAAGGACTTAGGGGTATTGCAATGTGTATTCACTTCCTACCACCCGCAGACCAACAGCCAGACTGAACAAGTGAATCAAATACTTGAACAATACATACAATGCTACACCAACGCCAACCAAGATAACTGTGTCAAGATGCTACCCATGACACAGTATGCCTACAACAGCAAAGACCACACATCTACCATAATGTCCCCCTTTAAAGCCATTATGAATTTAACCCATTTTGGGATCCCAGTATTGGCAGTAAGGAGATAAACACATCAGGATAAACCTGGATTTAAGAGATACACGGCACCCAAAAAACCTGTCTTAAGAATTTGACCTGTGCTGCATAGACTTATAAGGCTTTTACTGAAAAAAAAGGATCCCTGGGAAACCATTGAAGGTAGGAGATGAGGTCTATTTGGACTCTCAAAACGTGCCTCTGACTTTCCCTGCCATAAGAGCCCACAGAAGAAGTGGCCCCTACAAGATCACCAAGCTAGTAGGTGAAGTAGCATTCAAACTAGAGCTACACTGTGTGGAAAATACATAGTGTCTTTCAGCGCACGCTTCTATTCAAGAAAAAAGGAAACTCCCTCCTCCACCAGAATCTCAAGACTGATCCTCCTCCCATCCAAGTAAGACGCTCTGAAAAATACAAAGTTAAATATGTTCATGGAGACTGTACTCACTACAAAACCCCACAGTACTATGTCAAGTGAAAGGAATACCCACCCAAGGAAAGCAACTGGGAACCATTAAGCAACCTACCTAACACTCAACTAGCAATCCAACAAACCTTGAAAAGAAATCCAGGAAGAAAGGGGCCCCCAGGAAGGAAGGGGATGATGTCATGAATGACATTTCAATACTTGTATTGAAAAACCAAGAGTTAAATCCCAGTCCTCTGAAGGCAGATTGGGCCCCCCAGGATGGCTCAAGACCTGCTGACCTGTTAAGTCACAGACTTGAACTGTTAAGTTTCCCGCAATCTGCCGTCTTAATAATGAGAATTCCCTGAATGGTTGTCAGATTGCTGCCAAACCGGGATCACTGGAGGCCCATACCTACACAGAAAACGTGGCCTGCCTAAAGGAGGTTGGGAACAGACCTACTGCTAGCCCTGCCAACAAGTACCAGCTGTTGCCAGTCTCCAGTCCAGAAAAAGTATTGCAATTGGCCAGCTCAGGTGACATGGTGAACCACAGCGGCAAAATTAAGCATTGCCTCTTCTGTTTGCCAGAGCAAACCCAACCAGGACCTGTCAAACCGGTGTCACTGAGGGCCCAGACCTACGCAGAAATTATGGCTTGGACAAGACAGCTACTAGCCCTGCCAATAAGCATCAACTGCCACTGTCCTCAGTTCAGAAAAGAGAATGCAATTAGCCCGCTCAGGTGAAATGGTGAACCACAGGAGCAAAATTAAGCATTGACACTCCTGTTAGCCAGAGCAAACCCAACCAGGACCTGCTGCTCTCAAGACCCTAAGCCAATATCCATGCCCTGCCAGCAAACCGCCCATGGACCTGAAGCTGCCAAAAAGCAAAGAAGCAAAATCACATGGTATAAAAACACTGGCAGTCTGATGATGACTGTCAGAAATGACAATTTGGATGCTCCTGTCAGGAATGCATTTACTATCCTTCCTGACAACAATAAGGGAATTTCTATTTCCCCAGGTTCTGGAAACTCTTGTTCCAATTTGGATTTTTCCTCAGAACCTAAAAATGAATTATTAGTTGGTAATACCAGCTCTAAATTACCTTTTGATGATATTCTGTCCAGTCTGGTGCCCTTCTTTCCTGTGAGCACAGGGATTGAACCCGGGGCTTCTTGCTTGCCGTTGAATCACCTATACAACATTAGTATTTTGAATTCAAACTTACCTTTGCCAATATGCAAAATGACTGCCTGTAACCAATCAGATGATGCAACAGGACCAGGAGCTTTTGAAATTGAATTCAATTCAAACAATGATAACATTAAGCAAACTATAAGCTCTGTACTTGATTTTAATCAAGTAAACCATGGTTTATCCTCTTCTGGTGTTGCAGTTGCACACCAGAAGCACCCCCAAGCTGTTGCTTCTCCAAAAGCTGGGGTAAATGACACCCAGCTGTTTGGAGAAGCCTCAGCAGGGGCCAGTTATGTTTTAAAATAATCTTTTTAAAATTTAAGTCAAAGCTCCCCCTGCCAAGTTTCCTCCCAAAATTTCCCCATTATTCTCCAATTCCCCTTGAAAGCTACCATTTAAACAGCATTTGAAAGTCTATAAAAAGGCTCCATTTGTCAGGGTGTTTGATTGTTCAGTTAATAAAGTCAATTTACTTACCTAGTTGATTTATTCTTTTGCCTGCTCTCCAAGTCCTAAAATCAAACACCATGATGCTACCCAAGTCATCCCGATGGGGATCATTTGGGTATAAATGATTGGTTTGGTTGCTCCTTGTCCAGTCCCTTACTGCAAGCCTATCTTTTGGAACCAGAGCAGATTCTGGTTCATCTCCTCCCAATTACCTGGACAAGTTGTGGCGCCAAGTGGTACCAGGCGTATGGTACACTGCCACTCCACTGTCACAGAATCCCCCCATCACAGAGGAACCACAGGTCATGGGGGCCAGTCCGCCCACTCCTTCCGTATTTCATCCCTTGGCTTCTGTTTTCCTTCTAAGTTATCTTGGAGCTTACTTTATTTTGGGAAGATTCAATCCCTTTTTGGGTCAATACTGGATTATTGGAGAATTGTTCCACATGGGGATGGTCTCTGTTCCAATTGGTTTGCTAATAACAGGGTTGAATCCATCCGCGGCTATACACCTTTTGGGTGGTATGTTTCTGAGCAGATGGGTTCCTGACAACTCCTAAATCTCAAAATACAGAACCAGAGTCAAACCCTGGACAAAACCTTTTGCAGACTGCCAGACCCACAGGCTGGGAACCCAATAACCCACTACTGATTGATAAAGTTGTTACCAGCCCACCAGGACCCAAACCCTTAGTTGTCCCACAGGATTCTGCAAGCAAACTGCCAGTGCAAGACACCAGGAATTTCCCCGAGGTGCCAACGCCTGACACTCAGTTTTTTTAGTAAAATGCACAAGTTTCTCAATGAGAGTTATTCCAAACTCCCCCAAAGTCCCAGAGAAGGCACTGAATTTGAAGAGGTACCCAGTACCCAAATCAACAAACAGAAGGATTTGAAGTCTTCTTGTCCCAAAGTGGCCAGTGGCAAACCGCCAGTGCCAAGCGCCACACTGCCATCTAAGACCCCCAATGCCAACCCACCCAAGCCTGGAAAACCCAACCAGAAATTGAAGCCTGGCAGTGTGGTATAAATACCTGCCAGGCCAAGATCAACCCACACTGTCATTTTTAAATAAAGGTTATGAGATATTGGTTTCCCCAATTATTGCCATATTTTATTCTTGTCATCTGCCAGTTAACTCAAAGATCATCTGACCTTCCTGCCAGTCTGACTGCCCGCTACGTACCACCCACCAGGTGCTCTCTTTGGTCCTGTTCATTTCACAGAGTACCCCTTAAAGCCTGAGTATAAGGACTACACCGCTGACAACATACTAGCCCAGGATCCCTTGGCCAGAACTACAGAGTTAACCAGAGATAAATACAACTTCCTTCCCGCCTACCAAATGGACATGGAACCACCTGTCACCCCCAAACCCATGCCTGCCGCCGCCACTGAGCTCCTGCTGGACCATACCAACAAGCTTTTTGGAATTGTATATATTACTCTCATGGGAGTAATAGATACTATAGTTCTTGCTGCCGGTCTGTGGTTGTGAGTAGGCAAGTCAATGTCCTACCTCATTAAGTTAGCGCCAATCCTTTGGTGGGCCCTGCCCACCCAGTCTGCAACCCACCAGTTCCCAAACACTAGCAAGCCGGAAGATCAGGGTTGGTTCCCTGACAATGACCATATTGTCATTTTTGATATTAAAATTTTTATGAACCTTTGGTTCAAACAAATCCAACCCTATCTAATCTTAGTGATCTTTTATCTCAACTCTAGCTAAGTAGACAATCAGGCAACCAACCTCTCCAGAGACCAACCTGCCAACTTGTCTCAGGCACTATACTGACCCCCTGGAGCCCCCTTTAGACCTGTGCATTTTACTGAATACCCACCTAACCCCGCCTACTCAGAGTACAACTTGTAAACCATCCTCCTTGCCAATACCTTGGCAAGGACCAGATAAACCAAGTACATAGGACACAAAGGAAAGAGGATTGAAGTACTGCTCTTATTGTTCAAAGACAAGTACAATTACCTGCCAGCATACTTTGTCCCCATGGCTCTGCCCTTAACCCCAAGACCAGACCACCCAATGGAACCTACTGCTGTAGCAGAGACCATCTCAACCCAACTGTTTGGAGTAATATACATTACTTTTACAGGATTGGTGGATTCCATGGTTCCTAACTCCAGACCCTGGTCCTTACTTAGGCAATCTGTATCTTACATTATCAAGTTAGCAGCCATTCAATGGTGGTCTTTACCCGCCAGCTCAGCTGCACCCTGTTTCAAGCCGCCCAATACCTCTACCTATGGCTGGCTTCCTGACAAGACCCAAGGGAAATTGTAAAAGTTTATCCATGGTAGGTGGGTATAATTTTTACCCTGGGCTGCCAGAAAGTTGCCCATTGCCATTCTTGCAATAAAGCAATATGAACCTTTGGTGCAACCAGGTTATTACTTATTTGATTTCAGTTCTATTTCATTTACAGTATACCTCCTGTGGTTCTGTACCTCACACCCACCAACCCCAAGAAACTGCAGACTGACCACCCAAACTATATTGTCCACCAGGAGCTCACTTTGGCCCAGTACATTTCACAGAATATCCACCCAACCCAGCATATTCAGAATTCACCCTAGAGGAAATCCTGATATACAACCCAGAGGCCAGAACTAGAGAGATGGAAACCATTTTCAGAGAAGGAACCCAAGTCACCATACCTCTCCTGCTATTCTGCAACAAGTACAACTACTTGCCCACCTACATAGTTCCAATGACACTGCCTCTTACCCTGCGGCCCAACTGCCCACAGGAATCCTCTGCAACCAATGAATCTACTTTCACTCAGATATTTGGGGTGATGTTCATCACCCTCACCAGCCTTATTGATTCAATGGTGCCTGCCAGCAGACCCTGGGCTCTCCTGGGAAAATTGTTATCTTAAATTGTAAAAAAGCTCCTATCTTGCGGTGGGCCCTTCCCTCAGGACCTGCGTGTCAGAGAACTAACCCTGATCTGCCGGCTTGCTAGCGTTTGGGAACTGGCGGGTTGCGGACTGGGTGGGCAGGACCCACCAAAAAATTGGCGCTAACTTAATGAGGTAGGACATTGACTTGCCCACTCACGGCCACAGACCAGCGGGGGGAGAATAGTATCTATTACTCCTGTGAGAGTGATATATACAATCCCAAAAAGCTTATTGATATAGTCCAGTGGAAGCTCAGTGATGGAAGCAGGCATTGGTTTGGGGGGTGACAGGCAGTTCCATGTTAATTGGTAGGCAGGAAGGAAGTTGTATTTGTCTCTGAACAGGTGGGGTTTAGTAACGTACCAAGGGCCTTTTTGGTTGTATCTGGTTAATTCTGTAGTTCTGGCCAAGGGATCCCAGGCTAGTATATTGTCGGTGGTGTAGTCCTTGTACTCAGGCTTCAAGGGGTATTCTTTAAAATGAACAGGACAAAATGGAGCACCTGGCGGGCAATACGTAGCAGGCAGTCAGGCTGGCTGGAAGAAAGGTCAGATGATCTTTGAGTTAACTGGCAGATGACAAGAATAAAATACAGCAACAATTAGGGAAACCAATATCTCATAAATTTTATTTTAAAATGACAATGGGGATTGATCTTGGCCTAGCAGGTATTTATACCACGCTGCCAGGCTTCATTTCCTGGTTGGGTTTTCTGAGCTCAGGTGGTTTGACATCAGGGGTCTTAGATGGCAGTGTGATGCTAGGCACTGGCGGTTTGGCACTGGCCGCAACAGATGAGAAGACTGTGAATCCTTCTGTTTGTTGATTTGGTTATTGCGTGCCTCTTCAGGTTCAGTGCCTCTTCCTGGGCTTTGGGAAAGTTTGGAATAACTTTCATTGGGAACCTTGTGCATTTTACTAAGAAAACTGACAGTGTCAGGCGTTGGCATCTCGGGGAAATTCCTGGCGTCTTGCACTGGCAGTTTGCTTGCAGAATCCTGCGGGACGGCTAGGGGTTTGGGTCCTGGTGGGTTGACAACAACTTTATCTATCAGTAGTGAGTTATTGGGTTCCCAACTTATGGGTCTGGCAGTCTGCAAAGGGTTTTGTCCAGGGGTTGACTCTGGTTCCATATTTTGGGATTCAGGAGCAACCAAATTGTCATTTCTGACACTGCAAGCTGTCCGCCTGTAAGTTCTCAAGAACCCCCCACAGGCTGGATTCCTGACATCTTCCAGGTAACAGCGCCATTTCTTGACACAGTGCACAATTGCTGCTAACTCCTTATCATATTGGGATAGAGTTGTTCTGAGTTGGTGAGCTTCCTGGATTTTTATACCACAGGGAGGAAGGCACTTTTTTCAGTTTTCATCCTTAACACGCCTCCTATGGCTCTGTCAGAGGCATCAGTCTTGAGTTTGTATTGGAAGTTTCAATTGGGGAACTGCAATACAGGTGCAGTTGTAAGTCTTTGCTTTAACATCTTGAAGGCTTGATCTCTGGCAGGGGTCCAGTGAAAGCGCTGTTTTGTGTTTAAGAGCTCTGTGAGGGGTGCAATTAGTTCCCCACAATTGGAAATAAACTTGCACATGTAGGCAACAATGTCCAAGAAGGTGTGCACCTGACCCACATTAGTGGGGGTGGCATTCTGGTGATTGCCTTAATTTTGGCAGGGTTGGGGTTTATCACTTAGGCAAAGATAATGTGCCCAAGTAATAGGAGCTCTGACATGAGGAATTCTCATTTGAAAGGCTTGGTCTTCAGCTGGTTTTTGCAAAGGCTGTCAAGGACAGCACAAAGATGTTGGAGATGCGTTGTTTGATCTTGACTGAAGACAATAATGTTGTCAAGGTACACAACATTGCATTTTCTAATCAAATTCTTAAATACTTTGTTCATCAACATGGTAAAAATGGAGGGAGTGTTGGTCATTCCAAAGTTCATGACACAACACTCAAACAACCCATAGCGTGTACAGAAGGCAGTTTTTGCCTCATTCCCTGGTGCAATGCAGACCTGGTTGTACCGCACAGTGAGATTGATCTTGCTATTGACCCTTGCACCTGCAAGTGTGTCAAACAGGTTGTCAAAAAACAATAAGGGATATTTGTTCTTGATAGTCACCTTGCTTAGAGTGTGGTAGTTGGTTACCAATCAAAGGCCCCATATTTCTTGGCTATAAAGAAGACTGCAGCCTTGTATGATAAGAGGGAGAAGCGGATGAAGCCCTTATTAAGCGCATCCACAAGGTGTTGAAAAAGAGTCTTGTCTTCCTTGGGCATCAGAAAATAAAGGAGACATGCCTTGGGAAGTGACCCTTGCAATTAGAAAGAATGCTGTATTTCTTGGGGAGGAGGCAGTTGGTCCAGTGTTTTACTGAAGATATCCTTGTATTCCTTGAGAAGTGTGGCAAGTAATGGTGGAGGTGGAGTGGTCAAGGAAGGGGCTGCAGATGGTTTGGCGCAGATGAATTTGACTGAGCATTGATTAAAGTCCAGTTTTCCTCCCTTGAAATTTTATGTACCTGTCTCTGTGATTCTGACAAACACAGTATCATGCAGTAACTTGCTCATCTTGATAGAATAGATCTAGAAACCCACCTTGTTCTTGTTAAGGATGATGACAGACATATCCCAGTTGATATAAAAACGGTTGTGCCAGAGCCATTCAAGACCAGCAATGACATTGTGACTGAGCCCTGCCATGATTGGCCCAGAGAACTTGACCTGGACGTTCCCCATTCTCATAAAAAAGGGTACCGTCTCATGGGTAATTGCCACTCTGAAGGAGTCAGCTACTTGTACTGCTTTGAATTGACTAGGCACTTGATCTAGTTGTTGAGAATCTGCAAATTCCCGGTTGATCATGATGTGGTTGGCCCCAGTGTCTACCAAAAGTTTGTGGGTGTTTTCACAGAAACAGAAGGGGTAGGCCAATCAGGTAATTTTATTTGAAGAATGGCTTGCTTAGAGGATGGGGTTGTCACTATGAGCCTGGAATACATCAAGAGTCTCAACATTGTGTATATTTTAATCACAGGGATTTTTTCTGAGGAAAGATTGAGAGTGGGGATCAGGAAGGGTTGCAGAACCTTTTGTATCTACAACTCCCAGACCTTTCCTGGGTCCTTAATTTGTGCTAATTAGAGCTGCCCCTTGAGGGGACGCTTAGCCCCATTCTTCTGTCAGTGGGACTGTCAGCAGCCCACCTGATTGTGGGCACTGCCAGGTGTGAGATGGGACTGAGGTGGCACGTTGTTGGATCTGCGGAAGCCCATTGGAGTTTTGTTATTGGCCTTCACAATGGCCTTATAACAGTTATCAATGGAGGTACAACAGCCCACAGGAACCCACTTGCAGATATGGGGTTTGAGTCCATTGACTATTAAAGTGAAGAGCATGGCATTCCTGTTGATGACAGCTTCTGGGGCGGCAGCAAGGGCTTGCTGCCAAGCCACAAGATATTTTGGAACAGACCCTGTCTGTTTAATAACCAGGAGAGGAGTTCCCACTGCAATGGATGAAAAAGTCTCACTGTAGCTGGATTTTGCGGCGTCCCTGAATGATGCCCATGTGACATTTAGCTCTTGGCTTGCCCAGTTGGTAAACCACACTGCAGTGGCTGCTGTAAGGCTCCCAGATGCAGTGGAAAATCACATGAGTTCAGGTACTTGGCAGATACAAAGGCAAGTTTTGGCAGAATGGAGCCAGCTAACAATGTCAGCTCCTTATACACCACCTGCAAAAGACTCAAGCTGGAGGTTTAACATGTGTTGTGAAAGGTCCAATTAGGGCAGGGTGACACTTGTGTTGCGCTGCCCAAGGCAAAGAAAATTGTACATGCTTGTGAGCACCAGCTGGTCTTGGTAGATAACAAACCCTTTGGGGATGTTCCCCTTGGGGATTGGAAGGAAAGTTTCTTGATGGGAAGTAGCCATACAGCCCGTATTACATTTTTCTTGGGGGAATTTTTCTTTTAGGTAAGTTGTGAACCTACCGCTGCTACCACTGTTGCAACTGAACTAATTAGAGTTCAGTATTTGATTGGGGAAGACAACAGTCCAATAGAAAGGATAGAAATGAATATAATAAGGTATTGTTTATTGTAGAATATTGTGATTAATATATCTTATGGGGAAAGCCATAAGGTCACAGGGCTGGCATAGTGGTGTGTTTCATGTAAGGTTTGAAGCCAAGGAATAACTTGTATGGGGATCAACAAATTGAATTGATAGCGCTCCTAATTAGGAGAAAGTACCCCAGTTTGATATTGCCATCAGATTGGTTCATGTTGTTAGATACGTCAAGGGGCAACTTATTGAGCACCCCCTGTGTATTGTAAAATATGTTGGCAGGCAAGGAAGGAAACTCAGTTGCAATAATCAGGTGTAGGCAGGAGAGGGGCTATGGTAGCAGCAGTAGCATATTGTCTGGTTGTATCCTTGAGTTTGCAAATTGCCTCCCAGATCTCCTGCAGTAAAGAGTTAAGATCACTAGCAGGAGGAGTAGGTGACTTACAGTTCTCAGAATTGAATTTTTCTTCAACATAGTCTCTGAGGTTCTGGAATTTGGCCAACTATTCTGCTTGGGCAGTGGGATGGTTCACATGGAAGCAAGTTTGCATACAAGGGTTGAGTTGGCTTCAAATAAAGACTCTATGTTGAAAGTTGATCATGGTTGATAGTTTTGAGACAGGTAGAGACCTAGTAGGTGACTTTGGCTACTAGTGAAGGTAAGGCCAACCTAGTAGGTAACTGGTGACTACTAGAGTGTGGAAAAATGTTGCAGGATAGTAGGTAACTGGTGACTACTAGGGCTGGAGGACAATACAGTCTAGCAGGTAACCTTGGCTGCTAGGATGTTGATTGAGAGGTTTGAACCCAGCAGGTAACATTGGCTGTTGAGAGTTGGTCAGGTATCTCCACCCAGTAGGTAACATGTGCTACTGGGGTGAGGAATGGAGGAACCCAGTGGGTAACAGGTGGCTACTGGAGCTGGAAGGACAGACAGTGCAGAAGGTAACAAAGAGCTACCAGGAAGGGATGATCTGGGGTAGCTTAAAAAGATCCTTTGGCCACTTGCAGAAGGTCTGTAAGTAGGGTCCTTACTTAATGGACTGGTAAGGGGTCCTTATCTGTGTTTTCCTGGAGGCTTTGGGGAGGTTCTGAAGCTATCATTGAGGGCATGAATATGCTCAGGGGTGTTGTCAGGATGGCTGCTTGCGGAAGCAGCTGCAGAACTTGATAATGATCAGGCCTCTGGGAAGTAAAGTTGGTTATTTTGCGCCTGAAAGCTCAGGACTAACCACCTGAGTGAGTAAAGAAACCTAGATGGTTCCTAGTGCAGATAGAACCTAGGTGGTTCAAAGAAAGGACAAGCTGATGGACTAGAAAGAACTAGCTGAAGGTCTGGAAGATCGTGGTGCAGGACTAGCTGAAGGTCTGGAAGATCATGGTGCAGGACTAGCTGAATGTCTAAAAGATTGTGAAACAGGACTAGTTGGAGAACTGGAAGTTGGTTAAAAGAAACCAGCAGAAGTAGATGCAGGAGCAAGAATGCTAAATTTGGACTATTGAAAGTAGGATTATTAACAAGAAAAAGCAGTGAAAGAATTAATTAAAACTGCCAAAAGATATTATAAAAAGATTGTAATAAATATAATATATGGAAATAAAAGAGAAAGAAAAAATAATTCACAGAAATGAACTGTGAATTTATTAAGAATTAATCGAGTAGTTTGAAGCCAGAGAGGCCAGAATCAGGACAGAAAAACTGTTAGGGCATAGGCTGGAATTTTGCCAAAATGGTTGAGAAAGGCAAGAAGCAAGCAATAGGCAAGTTCAAAGTGCTAAAATGGTGAAGAAACGTGGAGAAGATTGGATAAATGTTGAAGAATTAAGAGTTTGAAAATCCCTTAAGTAAAGCATATGTGGAAGTGCTTGAGTTTTGCTGGGGAAACATGATAGGAATCATTGCAAAATAATTTGAAACACAGAGCCAAGGTTATTGCGGAGCAAGACAGCACCAGGTTTGAACCAGGGTCAAGACCAAGTCATTCAGGCAAATATTTTGGCAAACCTGTTCAATCCAGGTGTTTGATTGGCTGCAGGTCAAAGTATATTTAATCACTGTTTTAAGGGCTTCAACTGAAGGGTTTAAGCCTAAAAAATGAGGGAATTAAAAAGAAAAGGCAGGGTTTTAATTGGCTGACATAAGTTAAAATATTTAATATATTATAGAGCAGGAAAAACTGGATAGTTTAAGCCTGGAAAATCAGAAGTTCTGAGAGAATAAGGACTAAAACAAGGAGCTATAAAAGGAAGTTTAATCTGAGACTTTTCAGGGATTGGATCAAGTGGAATAACAAGGCCACTAGAGCTATACAGAGAGTTGAAGCCCAAGATAAAGGTACAGAAGCCCAAGAAAAAGATGCGGGTGCCCAATATTAAGGGGCTGGGACTTAAGATAAAGGAGCCAAAGTTGAGCAAAGAGCAGGAGTCCAGGACTAAGGAGCAGGAGTCCAAGACTAAGAAGCAGGAGTCTAAGACCAAGTACAAGGATTCCAAGAGATTGTTGAAGGACTCTAAGTATTGGCACATCTACATTGTTTCCCAAACCCCAAGGCAATATAAAAGAAGATTTCTAAGGGTATCTTCTTTCTGAAAGCAGATAAAGCCTTTTCAATCCCTGCCCACATTTCCCAGTAGTAAAACTAGACCCTATGAGTGAGTTGCCCAATATCTTCTACCCTAACTAAGGGGATGAATACATCTATTACCAAAGCTGTCAAATTTTTCCACTATTAAGTATTCCCAGGAGGAGTGGAAGAGATTAACTAGATATCTTGAGATGACAGACAAGGGAAGGGAGTTTATTGGAAATGAGTTTAATAGGTTGCTAAAGGATTGGTACAGGCTCACAGAGGGACTGGAACCAGCCAAAGTACAAGTGTGTGGTAAGGATGCCCACCTAGTGATAAGAAAAGTATTGGAAATAGTTTGCAGTAATGCAGGCCAAGTATAAGCTTCTAGCAAACCACCTACCACTGCTGGGAAATGACAATTCTTCCAAGCCAGTCCCTGGATATGACCCAGGACACACTTTGGGGACTGGTGACCAGGAACTCCACAAGAGCTCAACACAGGGGTCTTTTTCTAGAAGTATGAGAGGTGTGTTAGGAAGCATGGACAAATAAATATTAAAAGGAGATTGCATCATGATCTCAAAGATGGCCTCATTCAATGGGAAAGGTGGGGAAACTGAGAAACTTCCTGAGAGATTTTAAGAACAGGATAAGCTCATGTCATGATCTGAGAAGCTACAGTGATTCAATATGCTCATGGGGCCTGAATCAAGTCAGTGGTTTGAGAGAACCAATTGAACTTTGTGGAGTGAGGTTGAGAGGTTGTTCAGGGATGAGTTTGAAGAGAGGGTAATCCCAAGTGAGGCCTACAGTAAGGCCTGCCTTCTGAAACAGGGACATGCAGAGACCCTGCAGGCATTTTTACAAAGGTTTGAGAGATGGATATCATATATGGTGTTACAAAAGTAACAATTTTGAAGTCCCGGGAGGGAATCAAACCCGCTCCTAGCCACCAGGCGGGGCTAGCAGGCAGAGGAGATTTGCCTGCACCTGGATTTTTGCTTTTCAAAGCAAATTCAGGTGCAGGAACCATTCCTGCCCTGGTGGTAGCTGAGGGGCCTGCTTTGAGCCCCAAAAGCCACACCCAAGCCTTGGTGGGTTTGGTTGGGCCTGGGCAGGCTATTTTTAGCTGCCCAGTAAACCAAGATCAAGCTCACCCTCCATTAAGTAATTTGGGGTCCCCAATTGGGGACCCCTTTTTAATCAAGTTCTTTGGGCTCAAGAGAGCCTGTCAAGCCAGTCCAAAAATGGCAATCTAATTGGGAAACCCCCAAAACTCCAGAAGCCAAACCTGTCAGCATCAATGGCCAGCCAAGCCAAGATGGACCATCAAAAAGCCAAACAACTGTTCCTGAAAACCCCAAAAATAACCATGAAGCAGCCAACCTGTAAGGTCTTGCCCATAATGGTACAAGGTTATAAACTAAAGCGTGCAAAGCAATGGGATTCAAATTTAAAAGATATAAGAATGTAGGTACTGTCTGTAAGATGATCTTACAGAAACCCGCTAAAAACCTATATTGCATCACAAATGGAGTAATAGAGTGTAAAAACCCTAAGTAAAGAAGATATAATAAAGTGTTCAATAGTGAATGATATGTAACTAAAGGAATATTTATATTAGGATATTCTCCATCTGCAAATTGATACATATAACTATTGAAAGATTCTTTAAAGGAAAAAAGGGATACAACAAGCCTAAGGCTTGTTGTTTTACAAGTTCCATTTGGATTAAAG
Source organism: Entomophthora muscae (assembly GCA_014839935.2). Taxonomy (NCBI): domain Eukaryota; kingdom Fungi; phylum Entomophthoromycota; class Entomophthoromycetes; order Entomophthorales; family Entomophthoraceae; genus Entomophthora; species Entomophthora muscae. Next base: position 80,905 of record QTSX02004303.1, read on the forward strand.
AAAAGGCTAAACTAAAAAAATGAATTTGAAAAAACAAAATTCTTAAAATTACAAATTTGAAGTTTAAAATTGTAAAAGTTGAAGGGGAAGAAATCACTTAGAATTTTGGCTTAAAGCTTACTCTTCTCAAGCTCTTTATTTATAGTTTAAACCTCATTAAGTTGGAAATGATAGGCATCAGGAACCAACAGTAAGAGAAGTGGAAGCCTGGAGAAAAGACAGGAAGAAACCTGGAGAGAAGGAGACAGCAAAACCCAACAGAAGTTGCAGATCAGCAACGTGGAAACTGGAGGAGCAGCAACAATGTAAGCAGGAGTTTTGAAAGGTAAATGAGTGAAAAATCCTAACTTTAAAAGTAGATATATAAATGGAAGACTGAGCAAACAACAGAGCAAACAACAACGACAAATTTGAACGCAAAAACATCAAAAAAAAAGTTAATTAACTTATAATACTTAAATATTAACTTTCAAATTTAAAATTTCAAATATTGAACAATGAATGATTAAGACAAATGAAAATAATAAATATGATAAAAACCTAAAAAGCCTTCCCTTTGGGGCAGGGCATGACACAATCAAACAGCAGAACCTGAGATGCCAAGCCTTGCCACACAGATAACACCAGAAGAATGCCCAAAGGCACCTGCATGTGAGTAAGTATATAAATCAGAAGCACTTGAAAAAGTTCTGTATTGTCATCCTTACCAAATAAAGTTGTTATGAGCCTTTGGTTCACCAATCTGTTTCCATACCTATTTTTAATACTCTTCCATCTGCATACACCCAAGCGTTAGTACCCATCTACTGGGATAGATAGTCAGACTCCTGTTGATAAAACTGAAGCCTTTGACTACTACTGTCCACCCAATGCTCTGTTTGGCCCTGTGCATTTCACTGAGTATCCCGCCAATCCTGACCACAAACCCTGGACATTGGAAGACTTGCAGTGGTACACTCGCCCAAACACTCCCAAGGAACCCTACCAAATTATCTGTGACGGCAAAGCAATCACCATCTACCCTTTGATCTTCAACAGGAAGTACAACAATCCTGCCGCCTACTTGGTCCCCATGGAACTGCCCCCAACACCCAAACCAACCATTTCAACCCCCCCACTTCTGATACCACTGGCCAGAGTAGTCAATTCCTGAGAGTGCTATACCTGGCGCTCACAGGACTGATTGACTCTGCCTTGCCAGCGGCTGGACCTTGAGCTGTGGCTGGGAAGGCCCTTTCCTACCTGGTAAAGTTAGGTCCCATCATCTGGTGGGCCATGCCAGTACCTGCTACAACTCCTCCCTCACCTGCTGGAGCTCCATAGTACTCTTAGTATCCTGACATATGGAGGGCAAGATTGGACTGCCATCAATCATTGATGGGTTCATACAGACCATAAAACCAGAGATTTCATGGGCAGCATCACAAATTGGCTGTCAAAACATGAGTTGGTCCAAGGTGGTGTGAGAACTAGCAGAGATAGAGAGGCGTCTACCCAAAGGAGTTGCTGAAGGAAGGGTTATGTTAGGAAAGCCCACTATGGCAAGAAACACTGACCTTCAGAGAAATCAAGCTAGAGAGCACTCAAGAACCATTAGGAGTTTAGACCAAAGGAATGAGGAAGTGTTTAGAGATTGTTGTCCCTTACCCAATTGGAAGAGTGTTGAATTTGTGGAAGAAGAGGACACAGCGCCAAGCATTTTTACAACTGGCATTCACTGGTGAAATATAGTGAAGGAAAGGACGTCAAGGATAGATGTCAGGAATGACAATTTGGATGCTCCTAAATCTCAAAATACGGAATCAGAGTTGAACCCTGGACAAAACCCTTCACAGACTGCCAGACTCATAGACTGGAAACACAATAACCCACTACTAATTGATGAAGTTGCTGCCAGCCCGCCAGGACCCAAACCCTTAGCTGCCCCGCAGGATTCTGAAAGCAAACTGCCAGTGCAAGATGCTGGGAATTTCCCTGAGGTGCCAGTGCCTGACACCAGCGGTTTGCCCAGTTAAATAGACAAATTTATCCCTGAAAGTTATTCCAAACTCCCCCAAAGTCCCGGGGAAGGCACTGAACCCAAAGAGGCACCCAATACCCAAATCAATAAACAGAAGGATTTGAAGTCTTCTCACCCCAAAGCGGCCAGTGGCAAACCACCAGTGCCAAGTGCCACACTGCCATCTGAGACACCCAATGCCAACCCACCCAAGCCTGGAAAACCCAACCAAAAAGTGAAGCCTGGCAGCGTGGTATAAATACATGCCAAGCCAAGATCAACCCCCATTGTCATTTTTAAATAAAGTTTATGAGATATTGGTTTCCCCAACTATTGCCATATTTTATTCTTGCCATCTTCCAGTTAACCCCAAGATTGTCTGCCCCCCTGCCAGCCTGCCAGCTATGTACCGCCTGCCAGGTGCCCCCTTTGGTCCTGTCCATTTCACAGAGTACCCCTTAAAGCCTGAGTACAAGGACTATACTGCTGACAGCAAACTAGCCCAGGATCCCTTGGCCAGAACTACCAAGTTAACCAGATACAACTGAGAAGGCCCTTGGTACGTTACCAAACCCCACCTGTTCAGAGATAAATACAACTTCCTTCCCACCTAACAAATGGACATGGAACCACTCGTCACCCCCAAACCAATGCCTGCCTCCTCTGCCAAGCTCCCACTGGATCATACCAACAAGCTTTTTGGAATTGTATATATTACTCTCACGGGAGTAATAGATACTATTGTCCCAGCTGCTGGTCCGTGGTTGTGGGTGGGCAAGTCAATGTCCTACCTCATTAAGTTAGCACCAATTCTTTGGTGGGCTCTGCCCACCCAGTCTGCTACCCACCAGTTCCCAAACACAAGCAAGCTGGCCAATCAGGGTTGATTTCCTGATAGTAGAGGCCGTGGGGTCTACTCCTGATAGAGCCTTGAAACTGCAAGAGTTAGAAACTGGTGCCAATAGTGTGGTTATCCCTGCCAGGATGGTTGCCCAGAAGATTGTCCAGAGTTATAGCCTCAGACACAGAATTGAGTTGCAGGCTTGGAAAAGGACAAGAGGGCTGGACAAGATGCAGGGAAAGATCAAGAATAAAAAGAAAATATGGGAGGTCACTGTCTCTGAAGATCTGACCAAGAGGCTTATGATCAAGGCGCGTGCAGGGGAGGCCCCTGAGCCTACAGGATTGGGAAGTTGGTGTCAGGATAGTGCTGGGATAGAGAAACCCTCTAGGCCTAGGAAAAGACCAGAGGGAGAGCCAGAGAGCCCTCCTGTGATGATGGATAATAATACAGCTTCATGGATTGCAGATGTGCACATTGGTAAACGTAGCAACAGTGCCTTGCAATGAGAGCCAGTCAGAGTACAGCTGAAGTTAGCACAGGAAGACAGATTTGTAGCCTGGAGACAACTGGCACAGCACTTCACAGCTGCATTGATAGCACAGCCTTTTAAGTGGTTGGGGACTGGAGTAATTATACCGGATGTTTTGATAAGCAGGAAGCATACCAAGGCTATTTATGATCCAGGCTGTGTGGGTGCCGCAATATCAAAATGGTTTGTCTGGAGGAATAAATTGGTGACAGACAAGACCATGACCAGACTATTCTTGGATCTGAGGGAGCAAGTACCGTGAATTGGAGTGTCTTCAATCAAGTACAAGTGAAATGTGAAGGAACCTCAGTGAATCTGCCAGCAGTAGTACTCACCTTGGTCAGGTTTGATTGTCTCCTAGGAATGTCGTGGATTTGAGCGGTTGGTGCAAACAAGAATGTTGACAAGGGTTGTATACAGTATCAGGGGAAAGAATATGTATATCAGTCTTTATTCATACCTGCCTCAGAGGAAAACACTGTAAGAGTAGCTCTATATGCCTACAATCAAGCAGCAATCCCTCCTCAAACATTCAGAAGAATAGAGGTAGTCCCCTTCAATCAAGGACAATAGGGAGGAATGCAAGTAGCAACATTAGCAGAAAACATGATAGCAGAGGTCCCTGTGTATCAGACCAGAAGAATCACAGGGGAGATGAACAACTGGAAAGTTTGGAATACCAGAAGCTCAGAGATCAGCATCATGCCAGGACAAAGAATTGAAGAATGGATACCTGTTATGAAAGAAAGTGTTAAGCAAATAAAAAATAGCCCCATATTCCTATTTCTTGTTGCCTTTCCTAGAGTTGACACATCTAATCCCAGTGGGGTGCCCCTTGGCAAACAAATTTGGTCTGTTACTACTCAAGTGGTCTCAATGTTTCTCAATCAATAAATACAATGTGGGCCAAACTAGACCTGAGTACAAAATCAAGCTCTTGACAGGAAAGCCCTATAAAGAATATGTGCCAAGACTATCTCCTGCTGACATTGCTGCAATTAAGGAGGAGGCAAAGAAGATGTTGAGGGTGGATCTGATTGAAGAAAGTTGTAGTCCCTACTTTGCGCCAATGATATGTGTGCCAAAGCCAGATGGGAACATTTGGGTGTGTATCAATTTTTGCATGATAAACAACAATGTGGTAAATGATGCATACCCTACGCATAGAATTGAGGATCAGTTAAATGCCATGACCAGGTGTTGGTACTTTACTATGTTGGACCTGACTAAGGGTTATCATCAATTGATAATTGCTAAAAAGTTGCAAGAGGTTACGGCATTTAGTACGCCTGAAGGCCTCTTTCAATGGAAAGTTCTGCCCTTGGGGATGAAAACTTCTGGAGCAGTATTTCAGAGGGTGATGGACCAAGTGTTCCAAGGATTGCAACCCAAGATAGTGGTTGTGTAATTGACAATGTTACAGTATTTTTGCCTACATTGGAGCAACATGTAAAGGATCTAGAGCAGGTGTTCACCAGGATCCATCAGTCCAGACTTAAGGTTAGTTATGCCAAGTGTAAGCTAGCACAGGAAGAGATATTGGTGCTGGGGTACCATATTTCCGGAAATGGGGTTCACCCAAACAAGAAGAAGGTGGCAGCAATCACCCAGATAAAAGCCCCGAGTACCATCAAGGGGGTGAAGTCATTCATGGGAGCTCTTATGTTCTTTCAGAGATTTATTCCGGACTTAGCCAGTCTTGCTGAACCATTGTGATTGTTATGTAGGAAAAGGACTTCATTCATTTGGGGAGGAGCCCAAAAGAAGTCATTCAAGTTCCTGAAGCAAAGATTAATAGAGGCTCCAGTATTAAGTTTGCCAAGATGGGATCTTTTGTTTGCAATAGAGACTGATGTCAGTGGAATTGGTTTGGGCACCCTGTTAACCCAAACAGAAGGAGACCAAGTGTGGCCAGTTGCCTATGCATCAATAATTTTTTGAGATGCTAAGACTAGATATTCAGCCACCTTGAGAGAAGGGTTGGCCATGGTTTGGGTGGTGACAAGTTCAAGTTGTATGTAATAGGGTTGCCGTTTGTAATTGTTACCAACCATGTGCCATTAAAAGCCTTGAGGACTAAGGCAAACCTGGTGAGACGCCTGTTAAGATATGCAGAGAAGCTGACCTCCTACAACTATGATGTTGTGTATTGGCAAGGAAAGGATAACATAGTGGCCAATTTGTTGTCCATGGCAATGATGGAGGTCCAGGAAGTATACTCCAAAGATGTAAAAGGCCAGGCAGAAGAAGGGCGCCAAAACAAGCAATACATCATGCCAAGATACTGAGAACAGGTGGTTTTAGATATCCATGTTTGGTTTGGGGGCATTTCAGGTTCCAGAAGCTTATGGGAGTCATGATAAGCAGATACTAATAACCAAAGTTATATAAGACAATGAAAAAAGTGTTGATAGAATGTCTACAGTGCACCAAATACTCCATGGGGGTCAGGAAGTACCTGTTGCGTCCCATGAAAGCTTTGTACCCTTTTGAAAAGGTGGCCTTGGATACAGGCCATGTAACAATGGCAGGCAGACAAAAGGAGTATTTCTTGGTGACAGCAGATCTTTTTACAAAACAATTGAGGTGAAGGCGGTACAACGCAAGAGCAAGTACCAATAGCTACGTTCATTGAAGAGTGTTTAATCCTAAGACATGGGTGCCTGGAGAGGATTATATCAGATCAGGGGGCTCCCTACGCTATCCAGGAGGTGAAGAAGATGTGTGTAAAGTGGAATGTACTGCATAGCTTTGCGTCTACCTACCACCCGGAGTCCAATAGGTTGGTGGAGAGGATAATAGAGACCCTAAAAAGGGTCACATAGAGGATTGCTGATGGGGACTTAACAAATTGGAGGACAAATATGGCTCATGTAGTGATGGTATACAGATTAATGCCTCATGCAAGTACTGGTTTTAGCCCGTTCAAGATGTTGTATGGAAGTGAGGCGCTACTCAGTGATGAGGTAGGGCACATCAGCTACCAAACATGGGAGGACCATGCAGAGGCAGTAAAGGCTCATGCAAAGCTGATTTGGGAGGTGTATTCACAAGGGAGAGAGAAAGCGCGGCAGGTGCAGTTTGTACACCAGTCAAAGTGGAATGCATGAAATAGATTCAGGATGAACCTACAGTTCAAGGAAGGGGATCTGGTGTGGTTTGATCATTGTAGGCTGTTGAAGATCACACAGTGTGGGATACAGAGGTAGATTGGTCTGTTCCAGATAAGTGGTGTGTCCCCAGGACCCAATTTCCAGTTGAGGGGAATCAGCAAGGTGATGGGTTGCAAACTAGAGAGAGTTCATCCACAGTTCTTGAAGCGGTTTGAAGGCAAATGCCCTTGTGCTGGGGTTAGTTTGAGAAGATAAGGCTATCTTGAAAAAGAGCTATTTTATGGTCCACATGGAAGAAGTTTTTCAGGTGAGGGTTGATTTGGCTTCAAATAAAGACGCTATGCTGAAGATTGACAGTGTGTTTTTTGTTTGTTACAGGTAGAGGCCTAGTAGGAAATGATGGCTACTAGAGAAGATAAGGCCTAGCTAGTAGGTGAAAAGACTACTAGAGGCAAATGTTTTCCCCACCCAGCAGGAGATATTGGATGCTGTGGTCTAGAGGTCCTCACCCAGTAGGGAACTGTGGCTGCTAGGGGTGAGGAATGAGATAGCTCAGCAGGGAACTTTAACTGCTTGGGGTGGGAAGTGATCCAGCCTGGTGGGTAGTGTGTGCTACTCAGGTTGGGAAATGTTTAGACCCTGGCAGGTAATGCAGGCTACAAGGCAGAGGAGGAGCTCTGAGGGCTTTATGTACCCTGATACACCTACAGAAGGTCTGTGAGCAAGCACCCTACCTAACATACTGGTAGGGTGTCCTAGTCTATGTCCCTATGGGAGCTTTGGGGAGAACCCAGAGTGAGCATTGGAGGGCATGGCTTTTCTCAGATGTGTCACCAAGCCGGTTGCTTGGGGAAGCAGCTGCAGAACTTGGTGTGATCAGGCCTCTGGGAAGTAAAGCTGATTACTTTGCAACTGAAAGCTCAGACTTGATCACCTGGGTGAGTAAAAACAACAGCATAGTTCTATTAATCTATGGTTGGATGGCCTAAGTAGATTGCCACTTGCAAGGGCCCAGTTAAACGCCAATAACAATGTAGACTCATGCCTAGGTCTACAGGTTTTGGTAACAGGGACTGAGATAAAGAACCAAGGTGGTTCATAGTATGAGATCAGCTGTGAAGACTAGTAAGAAGGACTGTATGATCACATTGAGGGCTAGTTGAGGGACTGTTGGTTCATGTTGAAGTTTGAAAACAAGATCATGATGCAGGAGTAGCTGATCATGATGCAGGAAAGCTAGAGAACTGAAAGAGCACAATGCAGGAGTAGCTGATCATGATGCAGGAGAGCTAGAGGATTAGAAGATCATGATGCAGGAGCAGCCAGAGGACCAAAAGATCAGGATGCAGGAGTAGCTGAAGGTCTGAGGACTGAAATGAGCTGTTTGGAGACTGAAATGGGCTGTTTGTTGATTAAGATGGACTAATTGCTGGCTAGGCTGAAGAGCTGGAAGATGTGGTTGAAGAACTGGCCAAAGGACCAAAAAAAGATAGTGCAGGACTAGCTATGGAACTGAAAGATAGCTTATAAGGACTAGCTAGATTGAATACAGAGGCTAAAATGCTGGTTTTGGATTTTTGAGGAAGAAAATTATTAGAAAAAGAAGCAGTTAAATAATGATTTTATGCTGCCAAAGATATGATAAAAAGATTTTATTAATTATTATATGGTTAAAAAAGAGGCAAAGAAATAACTTACAGGAATTAAACTGTATTTGATTAATAGTTGATTGAGTGAAAAGAAGCTAAAAAGAGGCCAGAAACAGAAAAGAGAAACTGTAAAAGCAAACAAGCAAATTTTGCCAAGAATGACTAGGAGAGGCAAAAGGTGAGCAATGGGCAAGTTCAAAGTTGTAAAATATTGAAGAAAATTCAGGAAAAATAGAAATGTTGAAAAATCAATGGTTTGAAATTCCCCTATGTAAAACATAGGCAAACACGCTTGATATTTGCCAGAAAAACATGATGGAATTTACGGCAAAACCGTTTGAAACACGGAGCAGTTGTTTATCCAGAGCAAGACAGCTTCAAGTTTGAACCATAGTCAAGAGCAAGTCATTTGGGTGAACTTTTTGGCAAAACTTTTGAATCAAGGCGTTTGATTGGCTCCAAGTCAAAGTTTATTTAATCAGTGTTTTATGAGCTTTAACTTAAGAGTTGAAGCCTAAAAAATGAGATGCAGAAGCAGAAAATTCAGGGCTTTCACTGGCTGAAGTAAGTTAAAAAAGTTTAATATATTATATGGAGATAAAAACAGATTAGTTTAAGATTTGAAAAACCAGAGCTCTGAGAGAGAATTTGGTTTGAAACAAGGAGCTATAAAAGGGAGAGCTATCTGAGGCTTCTCAGGGACTGAATCAAGTGGATTACAAAGGCCACAAGGACTACAGAAGGGGCTGAAGACCAAGATAAAGATGCAGAAGCCCAAGTTAAAGAATCCAGAGCTAAGGATAAGGAACCAGAGCTGGAACATAACACAGGAGCCCAAAACCAAAGTACAGGAGCCCAAGACCAAGTACAAGGAGTCTAAGAGATTGTTGGAGGACTCCAAGTATTGGCAAATCCATCTTGTTTCCCATACTCAGACAATATATCAGAAGGTTTCTAAGGGAATCTTACTTCTGACTGTGAATAAAAGCCTATTATAACCCCTGCCCAAATTTTTCAGTGATCAGAATACAGGCCCTATAAGTGAACTTTCCTATATATTTTACCCTAGTCAAGGGGAAGAAGATACCTATTGTCAAAGTTGTAGAAGGTTTGCCACCAGTAAATCTTCCCAGGAGGAGTGAGAGAGATTAACTAGGCATATTGAGATGTCAGATAGGGGAAGAAAATTTATAAGAAATGAGTTTACTAGGCTGTTAAAAAACTGGTACAGGCCCATAGAGGAGTTAGCGCCCGCTAAAATACAAGTGCATGGTGGGAATGCCCACCTAGTAATTGGAAAAGTGCTTGAAGAGTTTGCAGTCATACAGGCTAAGTATAAGATTCTAGAAAATCACCTACCACTGCTAGGAAATGACAACTCCTCCAAGCTAGTCCCTGGCTATGACCCAGGTCAGACTTTGGGGACTGGTGACCAGGAACCCCACAGTGACCATATGTTCTTTTAATTGTTAGAAGTGTTGATCTCTCAACAGTGTCCATACAATTTTTTTGTCTTGCCTGTGATCACAGATAAGGGGGCATTCAAGGCACCCCAGTCAGATATAAATATCCTAACATAGGCTATCATGCCTAGGAATGTACAAAGCTCACTCTTATTTTGCGGCGCTGGCATTTCAGCTATGACTTGTATCTTTTCTGGGTCTGGATTTACTCTGTACTTGCTGATAATGTGTCCTAAAAATGGGAGTTCTGCTGAGAAAAAGTCACATTTTGAGAATTTGGCTATAAGTTGGTTATCTTGAAGGGTGAGAAGGACCAGGAAGACATCTTTTTAGTGTTTCTCTACAGTCAGGCTGTATATGATTATATCATCAAATTAGATGATACCCCTTTTCCCAATGTGTTCATTAAAGACTTCATTCATAAAGGTTACAGAGGTGATTGGGGTGTTTTTCATGCCAAAGTTAAGGACCACACATTCAAAAGGGCCATATTTAGTCCTGAAAGCTGCTTTGGGTATGCCCTCTGTTGGGAATTTTGGCCAAGTAATAATGACAATTATGACAGAGCTCATGGATTGGAGTTTCTGCAACCAAACCCATAAATTACCAGTATAAAAACCAATGAAGCAAATTATGACAGAGCTCGCAGATATGAATTACCGCTGCCAAATAACATAAATTGGTCATATAAATCATATGCATATTAGATCATCAGTAGTCTGCTGACCTGAACCTTAAATCAGCCAATGATAAGCGCCGCTGTGGCGCTTAATGATACATGATTTGCCACCACACCACTTTGGAAAAGGTACAGGCGCCACCTAGCAATTAGGTTAAGCGCCAAAGCGCCAAACTACTTTTACGTCAAGCACCAAGGCGCTGGGTTCAATTCTTCATAATCTTGAATTCCCATATTAATCACATTAATAAGTATTAAGCTTGGAGTATGCCAGGAAAGTAGGAAGTGATCCTGAAATGACTAAATTATTCCACGCTAGCAAGGATCACCTGTGCTAGGTAAAGATGAAGATATTCTATTGTTTGATGTTCAATAAGCGCCAAACCTAGATTAATAATTAACCAAATAAGAGGTGTGTTATAATGTCCTAGAAGACATTGCTAGCAGCCCAGAGATTAACCTTGCAGAAGGTATAAGAAGAATTAATCAATTACAATAAAATCATCTTTGACCCATCCTTGATCTATCTTTAATCTGGTTGACTTTTGCCTTAATCTTTAAGTGCTTCTGCGTGATCAGAAGGTAGGACATGCTATTTCAAAAGCAGCATCTCAAAAACAATATTTCAAAATATACCATCTCAATTTTTGCTATCCCAATTTTATAGTAAAAATGCCATTTCAATTTACAGCATCACAACTAAGAAAAACTGGTTTTGAAATTTTAGATTTTTTGAACTCCAAAAATAACCCAAAAAATTCACAAAAAATAAAAATTGAAAAACATTTCAAGGCTTAAAAAAGCCTCAGAATTCCAAATCTGCAATGTAAAATGGGGTTAAATAGTAGTAAAAAGGTTGTGTAAAGCCCAAAAGTTAAAATATAACCAAAAACAACTATTTTCATCTATTATAACTATAAACTTTACTTTAAAATAAGCATAGATTTGTATCAAATACTAAAAAAGTCAAATAATAATAAAATTAAAAGAAATAAGAGAGAATATAAAGGAGTGTTTATTAGAAAAGGGCTCAAACATTGGTAGAAATAGCAACTGAGATAGCTTGAAGATGCTCAAGCTTTCTATCCTTAGGATAGTATTCAAGGACCATCTTGCTGATTTCAGTATATTTCTTTACCACCTTAGTCTGATTGGGGGGATTGCCCTTGGACTTCATGCCAGTCTTGAAGAGCCAGGCAGAAATGGCTTGCTGGGTTTTAAATGCACCATTTTGTTGAATTTGGGCTTCTGAACCCTGACCTTGTAGTAAACTGGCTATGCCACCCTTCAAGAGAAGAGGTGGTTTTAATCAAACCATCTTTTACTTGCTTATAGCAGTTCCACTGGATTGAGTCACCGTCTTTTCTGATGCAGTGTGCTCCCTGAAACATACCAACTCATTAAGTTTCAAAATACTCAATAAAGGGTGAAAAGGCTGCCTGGTTGGCAAGAATATAAGGATGACAGAGAAGGGCATCACAAAAGGCATTAGTCCCCTTCTTTCTCACAAGGACAGCAAAGCAGTTGAACACGTCTTTGGCTTCTTTAGTGCCTTCAGAGTTGACCAGCTCATGAAGTTCAGAGCACTTTTGGAGGCAGTATCAGAGTGCCTGCCGTAAGTGAAAGTAGCATCCCTGAGGGGAGCTCTTGAAGACTCAAATGAAGGCATTTGCCTGAGCCTGTTTGAAGTCCACTACCAGATATTTGTGATAGGGAAGGCTTTCTGGCTGCTTCCTGGTTGGGGTGGCTTTCTCTTCCTGTGACTGGGCCTTCTTCTTGCGCCCTCTAGTTTTCTTTGGCTCCTCTTTGATGGTTGGGAGGATCTCATCCAACTTGGCCTTTAAAATTGTAAGAGCACGGACATAAGTTTCCTACTTCTTGTTGGGAAGGAAGTAGAAGACCAGGGGAAGAACCATATTTCCAACCTGCCCATGGATGTTCCAAAGCTGGCTGAATAGCTTTAGGCAGGTGGAGAAAGTTCCATCTGCAAGCCAGGTCTTGTGTTTCAACAGGTTGCGCAGATCCTATGAGGTGCCAAAGCAAATAATATGCTCAGAGGCATGTTGGCTGTTGTTGTGAAGAAGGAATCTCTCCTCATAACAAGATAGTTTTTGTTCCTCAGTAAGGATTAATTGTCAATTGATGAAGCACTGAGCCTTCAGTGCTCAGAAAATATCTCTGATCAATGAGATATCTCTGTAATTTGGAGGTGCCACCAACAGTGGCAAGTTGGGTGTCATTTAAATTGAGGAGAGCATTATTGACAACCTCAGTGGCAGTTTGATCTTTAGTAGTTGGGATGACCTGGCAAAGAAACCAGCAGATCAGTTGGTACAAGTGTTGCAATCAAGTTTCTAGACTTGCCTGCCAACATATCTCATGATACACAGGGGGCGCTCAATGAGCCGTCCCTTGACGTATCTAACAACATGAACCAATCTTATGGCAATGTCAAACTGTGGGAACTTTCTCCTAATTAGGAGTGCTATCAGTTTGACCTGCTGATCCTGCACAAGTTATTCCTTGGCTCCAATCCTTATATGGAACATACCATCATACTACCCTCTTGTGGCCCAGTGGCTTTCCCCATATAGTATATTAATTGCAGTATTATATAATATACAATATCTTATTCTTATTATTCATGTTCTTTTTATTGAACTATTGATTTCCCCAATCTAAATACTGAATCCTCATTGGTTCAGTTGCAACAGTGGTAGCAGCGGTAGGTTGATAACCTACCTAAAGAGAAAATTCCCCTCAAGAAAGGACAGAGTACGGGCTGTATGGCTACTCCCCACCAAGAAACCTTCCTGCTAATTCCCAAGGGGGACATCCCTGACGGGTACATCACCTATCAAGATCAACTGGTACTTATGAGCGTGTACAATTGACTCCGCCTTGGGCAGTGCAACACTAGTGTCACCCCACCCCAGTCAGACCTGTCACAGTGCATGCTCAACCTACAGTTGGAAACCTTTGAAGGTGGTGTGAAAGGGACTGAAATTCTCAGCTGGCTCCACTCCACTGAAACCAACCTCCATGTATGTCAGATACCTGAGCCTATGTGGGTTGCCACTGCTTCAGGCTGCCTTACAGGACCTGCTGCAGTTTGGTTCACCACCTGGGACAGTCAAGAAGTAGAAATCACCTGGGCGTCATTCAGGGATGCCACAAAGTTTTTCTACAGCAAGATATTCTCACCCATTGTGGTAGGGACTCCCCTCCTGGCTATCAAACAGACTGGGTCTGTTCCTTAATATCTTGCTGCTGCCCCAGAAGCTGTGACTGACGGGAATGCCATGCTTCTTACCTTGATAGTTAATGGGTTAAACCCCCATATCTGCAAGTTGGTTCCTGTAGGTTGCTGCACCTCCATCAATGACTGAATTAAGGCCATTGTGGAGGCTAATAATCAGGCTTCAATGGGTTTCCACCGCTCCAATTACGCACCACCCCAACCTTGTCCCACACCTGGTAGTGCTCACAACCAAGTAGGCTGCTGCCAGCCACACCAACAGGAAAATGGGGTTAAGCACCCCTTCAAAGAGGAACTTCAGTTAGCACAAATTGAGGACCCAGGAGAAGCCTGGGGGCTGTAGTTATGAGAGTTTCTACAATCCCACTTGACCCTCACTCTCAATCCCTCCTTGCAAAGAATCCCTGTGACTACAATTTGCATGAAGTTGAAACCCTTGACATATTCCAGGTCCACAGCAACAACCCTGTTCTCCAAGCAAGCCACTCTTCAAATAAAGTAACTCACTTGGCTTATCTCTTCTGTTTTTGTGAGAACACCCACAAACTATTGGTAGATACCAGGGCCAACCACACTATGGTTGACCAGGCTTTTGCTGACTCTCAATAATTAGACCAAGTGCCAAGCAGATTCAAGGCAGTACAAGTAGCTGATTCCCACAGAGTGGCAATTACCCATGATATGGTACCCTTCTCTGTGAGAATGGGGATCATCCAGGTTAAGCTCTCTGGGCCAATCATGGCAGGTGTCAGGATACTGCATTCCAGGGGGAGGGACTGTCAGCCTCAGCTGCCAACTTGCGCGGTTGAGAGAAGGGTAGAGCCCACCATAGAAGGGGTGCTAACCTGATGAGATAAGATGCTAATTGTCCCACTAAGGCCCAGGGTCCAGCAGCAGGTACCATAGTGTCAACTAACCCAGCCAAGGTGATGTAGGCAATGCCTGCATATTGGTTGGCTGTGGGCAGAGACAGTCCTAGGGTGGGATATAGGCAGTTAGGTTTGGGTGTCAGGAGTGCTTCCATATCTATCTGATAGACAGGCAAATAGTTATACTTTACACAGATTTTGTGAGCTGGTTGTTTGCATCAAGCACCTTTGTGAAAAGCTGTTTGTGGGGTAATCTGTTGGGCCAGGTGGTCTGGGCGGGAGGAGGGGTTTCCTTTACGGTTAACTCCCAATACTCTGGCTTAAGGGGGTATTCAGAGAAAGGCAGTGGACCAAAGGGCGCATCAGGAGGAAAATAAAACACGGGCCGGGTTTTGAGGGCTTCCTCAGGAATGCAGGCTGTCTGCCCAAAATTTTTGGTTGGAACAGTAGTAAAATGGTAAACAACCAAGACAAAATAAGGAATAAATTGGTAGAAACAAGGTCCCATAATCTTATTTATTTCAGAATGGCAATACCATTTTGTCAAGACTTTACGGGGTTTAAATACCATTTAAAATGCTAAGTTTGGAATCTAGCCCATCACCTGATAGCTGAGTTTGCTCAGTTTTCTCTGGGACAAGGGTTTTGGCCTCATCATGATCCTTCTGGCCTGTCATATCTTCTGCTGGAATGAATTCCATCTGACAGTCCAAGGATAATGTCTTAATGGCTTCATCACTGCCACAGGTGGTCCCGCCATTCTGGACTAAGTGACCTTCAGAAACCTTAATCCAGGACAACCTTTGCTCCGTAAGCTGCACATCTTCAGAAGTGGCTTTGGGGTTACTACATGACTGGGGATCACATTGTCTGGCAGTCCAGGTTTCTAGCCAATTATCTGGATTCCCTTTGGATTTTGGCCGGTTGTGCTGAGCAGCAAACTCCTTTTCAGATGGCCTGTCAACTATGACAGGAATGGCGCCATATTAGTTTAGCACTTCCAGCAATCCAGTAATGTTCTTGAAAATTTGTGGCCAGGCAGGCCTGCAAATTTTCTTGATTAATTCAGATTCAAACCAATTCATGTTTCAGCTCTTCCACTGGCTAACCATGAAAAACCCGGGCGGGCAGCCTGAGGGCCCGCATGATCCCCACAACCCTCAGAATCAGGTCCTGAGTTCAATTCTCCTAGTTGGAATTTCCCACTTATTTTGAGAGAAATGTCATTTATGACAGCAGGGCTCAGCCACAATGTCATAGCTGGCCTTGACTGGCTTTGTCACAACAGTCCCTACATCAACTGGGATACATCTGTGATCACCCTCAATAGGAATGGGGTGGATTTTCAGATATATCCCGTTGAAATGAGAAAGTTGCTGCATGGTGCTGTGTTTGTCAGAATAAAAGAAACAGGCTCATACAATTTCAAGGGGGAAACTAGACTTCACGCAATGCTCAGTCAAAGTTATCTGTGCAAAACTACCTGCAGCCCTTCCCTTGGCTACTCCACCTTCATCAGCACTTGCTGCTCTCCTTGAGGAGTATAAGGACGTTTTCAGTGAGACACTGGACCAACTACCTCCTCCCTGGGAGATTCAGCATGCTGTACAGCTACAAGGGTTGCTTCCCAAGGCGCACCCCCTCTATTGCTTGACACCAAAAGAAGATAAAACACTCCACCAGCACCTTGTAGACACACTTGATATGGGCTTCATAAGCCCCTTGCTTTTGTCATACAGGGCTGCTGTCTTCTTTGTAGCCAAGAAGGATGGTTCCCTTTGCCTAGTCACAGATTATCGCACCCTCAATGAGGTGACTGCTAAAAAAAGTACCCCCTGCCATTGATTGACAACCTGTTTGAAACACTTGCAGGTGCAAAGGTCTTTAGCAAGATTGATCTCACCGTGGGGTACAACCAGGTTGTATTGAACCAGGGGATGAAGCAAAAACTGCCTTCTGAACACACTACAGGCCATTTGAGTGCCAGGTCATGAACTTTGGAATCACCAACTCTCCTTCCACCTTTGCTATGTTAATGAACAAAGCATTTGAGGAATTGATTGGAAAGAATGTTGTTGTGTACCTTAACAACATTATTGTCTTCAGTCAATATCAAATCACGCATCTCCAACACTTCTGTGCTGTCCTTGACACCCTTTGGAAAAACCAGTTGAAGGCTAAGCCCTCCAAATGTGAATTCCTCAAATCAGAGCTCTTGTTCCTTGGGCACACCATCTCTTCCCAAGGGATAAAGCCTGACCTTGCCAAAATTAAGGCAATTACCAGCATGCCACCCCCCACCAATGTCAGTCAGATGTGTACCTTCTTGGGCATGGTTGCCTTTGTGTGCAAGTTCATTACAAACTGCAGGGAACTTATTGCATCTCTCACCAAGCTCCTGAACACTGAACAGCGCTTCTATTGGATCCCTGCCAGAGATTAAGCCTTTAATATAATGAAGCAGAAACTTACAACTACACCCATATTGCAGTTTCCCAATTGAAACTGCCAATACAAACTCAAGACTGATGCCTCTGACAGGGACATAGGGGGCGTGTTATGGGTAGAAATTGACAAGGGCGTCTTCCTCCCTGTGGCATACAAATTCAGGAAGCTCACTGACTCAGAACAATGTTATCCAATTAATGACAAAGAGCTAGCAGCAATTGTGCACTGCGTCAAGAAGTGGCACTGTTACTTGGAAGGGGCTACCTTCCCACCCCGTGTCTTGATAGACCACAAGTTGCTTCAATAATTCAACATGCAATCCCACTTGACATGCTGCCAGGCAGGCTGGGTCAAGTGTCTATCTCCTTACCAGTTGTGTATTGAGTACAAGCCTGGGAAAGAGCTCTTTACAGCAGATGACCTCTCAAGGCTCTACGTAGTGTCCATCACTGGGGACAATGGTTTGGACCCCAATTAGCCAATTCTTTACCTCCAACCTGAAGCAAACCACTATGAAGGTCTTAATTTAATAACCATCTCCAAACTGAAAGACAATGGAAGCTAGTTCACCAGCAATGCAGGCAATGTCTGCTGCCGTGTGGAGACAGGAGCAAAGACACCCTATATTCCCACCACACAGCAAGATGACACCATACTGTACTACCACTGCACCATGGGCCATGTAAGAGGACAGAACCTCTTTGAAATCATGAAATAGAAGTTTTGGTGGCAGCATATGCGCCAATACATCTTGGACCTCCTTGAAACATGTGTGTTGTGTGAAAAAAACACATTTAAACCTGCACCCCCTAAGTCTGGCCTGCCTATTAAAGCCATGGAAACCTTCAAGCAGTGGGCCCTTGATATTGTTGGACCTCTCCCTGAAGACAGACTAGGCAAGAAGTAAATCATTATGGCCATCAACTACTTCACCTGTTGGTCAGTAGCATGGGCAACCACTAATCACACCACCACCATCACTATCACCCCCTTTATTGGCAAGAAAATTGTGGCCTGCTTTGGGCGGCCCAATTGTCTTATCACAGATGGTAACCCTGAGCTTGTAGGGCACGTCATGAAGATGTATTGCACCAAGAATGCCCTCCAACAAATAGTCACAACTCTTTACCATCCCCAGGCCAATGGGTGTGTGGAGCGCCTAAATGGTTTGTTGGTTCAATTGATTGCCAAGCTCTCACAGGAGAATCTCAATACCATGTGGAATGAACACCTGCCCACTGCTTTACTCATCTTACAAGCAATAATTAACAGGGGGCACCAGGTTCAGCCCCAGCACCTTGGCCTTTGGAGCTCCTGACGGCTTAATGGGGGTAGAAAAAGGGAAATTACAATACATGGTTCCTTGGAAACCTCCCCTGACAACTACCCCCTCCCTGAGTCAGTGGCGTGCTAAAGCTTTAAACATCAAACACAAACAAATTGAGGGAGGGACAAAGCACCTTGAGGCAAGATACGCTGTAGGTGACCCTGTTTACGCCCTCAACCCAAAATCTCTAAGTTAGAACCCAATCACTTGGGGCCCTTCAAGATAGCTGCGGTCTATGACAACCAACCTACCAGCTAGAGGACGCCCAAGAGAACACCAAAAAGCTTTACCACAATTGCTTGCGCCCCTGCTGCGTCATCCCCACATAAAGGTTGTTTGTGTGGACCTTTTCAGATCTCCCGCAAACTCCAATCCTGGTCTCTGACAACAAGCAGGGGGCAAGGGGGGTGTTACAACAGAGTTTCCAGATTTGCCTGCCAACGTATCTCACAATACATAGGGTGTAAACTCACTGAAACCTTTGGTCTTGGATTGAACCGTTTTTCCCTACCACACAAAAAAAGGCCCAAAAATTACAGCCAAGCCACTTAACTCTCTAGGAGATTTAGCTCATACTGTCAACAAGAGATTTGTTCTGGCCTACCCTTCAGACCTTCTGGCTCTGGTTGTTTCCTCCTGGGAAGAAACATTAATTGATTTAGACTACTTACTGGCCTGGTGTTGCCCACTTTTAAAAGCTATCAGATCTAGCCAAGTGTGTGTTGCCACATTGACACCCAAAAGCTCAAGTGAATTTCAAGTCCCTGAAAGCCCCTCCACCCAATCAGGCAGTACCGCAGAAATTAAGATGAAACCCTCCAGTCTTCCTGGCCCTGACCTGCAAAATTTCTCCCCCACCCAATCAGATTCAAGCCCTGCAGTCATGTGACCCCATCCCTTGCAACATACTCCCTTTTACACAGCAAGGGGACTTTCAGTCCCCTGCTTGTCCATTATCTATCTTATTAAAATTTTGGTTGTTGCACTTGTTTTATTATTTGATTGGACTGAAACCCTGTTTCAAGTCCATATTATCTAAAGATTAAAGTGTTAGTTGTTTCCCTGAAACTTACCTTATATCCCCCTGGTTCAAACCCAGTATCTCTTCAGAGGCCTTCTGGAGAAGCTCTAGTGTATAGTAGCCATTGTACTTTACTTTTGCTTTCAAAAACCATTCTCAAACCTGAAATTTTAATCAAATTTGAATATAAAACTTACTTTATTCCTGAATTTTCTTTGAATTTCCTGCTTTTGAACCCACTTCTGTTTCCCAAACTGCACAAGACTCCCAAGTTCACGTCCAAGCTATCCCAAACACCCTCTGTTGCTCCTGCCTGGCTTTTACTTGTGGCTACCTCTGCTAGTATAGAATCTATTGCTTGCAGCTTCAGAAACATCACTTTTATCCTCCAAATTTTGTGAGGATTGCAGCCATGATACTCCCAGCCATAAAATTTGTGATGTTTTATTTGTTGCCCTTCTTGTTGCTCCTGTGGTCCACCTTGCCAGACTTGTGGGCAAAATTCTTCTCCTCTGCCTGGCTTGTGGGTGGAGATCCTTCCAGCCTTCTGAATTTTCCTAGTGGTCTTCTCCTCTCTGGAGAGGCCGTGGTGAAAAGTTTGACTGTGATGACCTAGATTTGGATGTTGTTAATTATATATTGCCCTCCTCTGAGGAAGAGAAAACGTCAATGCCTCCCCTCCCTAGCTTGGAAAAGAGTGATTCAGTTCCCCTTGAGGTTCTTGAGGTGTCCCCTCTTGCTCCCTCTTGGTTGATCACTGTTCTTGTGTTGATGGGATTGAACTCCTACTTCCCTCAACTGTCCCCAGTGTCCTCTCTCTGGTCCCCCCTTAGAGCAGCCATCCCAGTCCTCCACTGGGTGGCATCTTGGTGGGTTGTTTCACCGGGATGGGAGCCAAACTTAGTTGGTTTAGCCCCTCTCTCTCACACAAGGGGTGCTCAATGAGCCGTCCCTTGACTATCTAACAACATGAACCAATATGATGGCAATGTCAAACTGTGGGAACTTTCTCCTAATTAGAAGCGCTACCAATTCAACCTGCTGATCCCGCAAAAGTTATTCCTTGGCTCCAATCCTTACATGGAACATGCCACCATGCCACCTCCTTGTGGCCCAGTGGCTTTCCCCATATAGTATATTAATTGCTGTATTCTATAAAAAACAAAGCCTTATTCTTATTATTCCTGTCCTTTCTATTATACTGTTGTCTTCCCCAATCTAAATACTGAATATTCATTGGTTCAGTTGCAACACAAGGGATTGAAAGGCTTGGCGCAGTCATGCCCAGTAGTCAGGGCCTTGAATCTAGTGAACCTGTATGTAGTGAGCCTAGCAGGGCACCCAATGGTATCACATTTATATTGATGTTGGTGGATTGATTTCTTTTCATTGTTACAGCTGAAGCTGTAGCCCTTGTAAACAAAGCCTGTACCCCTTTTCTTAGTTATTATGGGATAGTTGGATGGGTATGTGGTGGGCACAGCAAATGTACCATTTTGATTGCATATATTGTGGACAGTATTTAGATCCCAGAGCTCAATTTTCTCATCTTCAGGAGAACCAGGCTCAGGCTCCTGTTTCTCTTCAGGCTCTGAGGTGGGATCAGAGTGGCAGTTGAAGTTGAACAACTTCTCTTGGGAGTCTGAAGGAAAGTAAAAAAAGGAGAATGAGGAGGGGTTGGGCTTGTTTCTTCAGGTCCAGGGGAAGGCGTTGGTGTCTTGGGGAGAGCTTTATCCTTAGCAGGCTGCTTTTTAGGGGTAGTTTGGCCTTGGTAGGAGTGATCTTAGATTTGGAGGCCTTGGGCGCAGCTTTGGCGGTAGGCTTGGGAGGCATCTAAAAGTGAATTAGTATCAAAATATGGAAAATTTGGGGGTTGCTTTCAAAGAGAAAAATGAGAATATTTTTTATATGAAAGTGGTAATTATTTTTACATAGAATTGTAGAAAAGCTTTAAAATATATAATATCAAACTTCAATGTTTTTTTATATGAAAATAAAAATTTATTAGTAGCACAAGTAGGCAAAACTTTGAGTTTTGACTTAAAACTTGCAGTTAAAATGGCGTTTTTTTGAAGTGACATAATTGAGGTGCTGTAGCTCAAAAACATAGTGTTTTTGACCATTTTTTATATTAAATTAACAAATTTACGGTGGAGCTACCTCAAATGGGCCAAAGAGTAAAACTTGAATTACCCAAAAACTAGCTTATATAACTGGAGTTGAAAAGTACCCAGTTGTTTAGAGACGATAAAAAATATATTTGCAAATTTTCATATGTTTTCTTAAATTTTTTATTAATATGGGTTTTAACATCAATTTGTACTTTTGAAAAGTGGAAAGCATGAATTGCAGTGGGGGAATCAATATAGCGTAGCCTGGCGTCATATATAATTCCTCCTTATTTTCCCCTATCCATTGTGCGCATCAAATTAATTGGGTGATATGAAACTCTGTGGAATTTGAAGTGGCGTAAATTGAAATGGCATAATCACCCCCTTCCATATAAAATCCACTATTAAAATATTTTATTAAGAGATCCCTTATCAATGTATCCATGTATAATAAAGCTATAATTTACATATAACAAAACTGGTTTTTTTACCCAGCAATAACAATCACTAGAAGGACTATTGTAGTGGTGTCTTTTTAGGTTGTTCTTATTATAAAGTCTCTTAGATAATACTATAGAAACATCTTCTGGCACTATACAACAGGCTTTATTTTAGTTCAGGTATAAGCTTATTTTAGTTAAAGATAAATAGCATGATTTGAAGTGACATAAAGTCAAGATGGTGTAAACACACCCCACACTAAGTGATTTCATATGCAAATAAAGTTAGCAAAATAAGATTTAATTAATCTTACTCAAAGTGACAGAATTGAGATGGCATAAATTTAAGATGCCAGATTATAAAGAATTATGTAAATTGTAACTATTTTTATTGTTTATTGTATTTTTTTGTGATTCCAAATCACTAACGCAAAACATGCCATCTTGAATTAAATTTGAGATGGCGTAAATCAAAGCGCTGTTTTTGAAATGGTGTGTCCTACCAATCAGAAGCCATTCCTGGGCAATAATCATGTTTCCTTTCAATCCTGGCTCTTCTGATACTATACTAATCATATAATCACATATTATTGTATTCAAGCAAATGCTCTGTGCTCTATAATCTTAAATAATTGTGGTACTGTAATGCAAAAAAGCGCAACACTCTCTAGTTTAATGCAAATTTGATGATAACCTGCTATCAAGTCAATTTTTGTGAAGACTTGGGACCCCCCAGGGCGTCAAAAAAGGCCATCATTCAGGGGCAGGGGATACCTGTTCTTAATTGTGACCTTAATGAGTTCCCTGTAGTCTGTAAACAGGTGGAGTCCTCCATCTTTCTTTGCTGTGAAAAATACAGCCACACCAAAAAGAGATTTAGAAGGTTGTATGAGTTCTTTTTCAAGGGCTTTGTCTAGGTAGGACTTTAGCATGTTGTCCTCTTATGGTGTTATGCAGTAGATAGGTTGTGCTTTTAGAACACTCCCTTTGAGGTCAATTTAATGCTAGATGTCCCAATCAGGCAGTAGGCCTAGTGTTGCAACTGAACCAATGAGAGTTCAGTATTTGAATTGGGGAAGACAACAGTCCAATAGAAAGTACAAAAATGAATAGAATAAGGTATTGTTTATTGTAGAACGCTGCAAATAATATACTATATGGGGAAAGCCACTGGGCCACAAGGGGGTGGCATGATGGCATGTTCCATGTAAGGATTGGAGCCAAGGAATAACTTTTGCGGGATCAGCAGGTTGAATTGGTAGCGCTCCTAATTAGGAGAAAGTTCCCGCAGTTTGGCATTGCCATCAGATTGGTTCATGTTGTTAGATACATCAAGGGGCAACCATCAAGTGCCCCATGTGTATCATAAGATAAGTTGGCAGGCAAGTCTTGTCAGGATTGACAATTCTTCCTCTCTGGAAACCTGGGCCTGGGAGCAGGAATTGAACCCTGACCCTGGACCCCCTGGGCTGCCAGGCCTGTGGACCGCCTGCGTTTTCCTGAAGTCAAGCCCCACGAGCTGATACCAAGAATGTTGGCCCATGCAGTGAAAAGAGCCAAACCAAGGAAATTATTGCATCAAATGGAAGACTAATCACAGCGCCTAATGGAGGTACTAAAGCGGCAACTATTAGCTTCATGAACTTGAAGTCTACACCAGCAATCAATCAGGAGCCAACCCAGGAAAGAGGCACGGGCCCACAGCCTGGTCCCATGACCACAATACTAAAACAAGATAATCAGATAGCCAAATCAAGATTATTGATCAATGAAAGAACTCCTGGGCCAAGTGCCATTTTGCTGCCTTTGGACCCAAGCACCCAGTTCCCCCAGGCCTGCCTTTCCCAATGCCCTGATAAACCCCCCATAGAAAATAAAAGTTTGGAGGTGGGGTGCTATATAGACTAAAGGATCCTGCGCTCCAAACTTATTGCCATTTTTGAATAAAGGTTATGTTATTTTGGCTCACACAGCTATTGCCTTATTTTTGTATTTGCTATCTACCAATTCAGTTTGAGATCTTCTTGCCCCACTGCTCACAGTTTCTTGTCCTCCTGGTGTACCCTTCAGACCCGTCCATTTTACTGACTACCTTCTGAAATATGAATACAAGGACTACACCCCAGAAAAGATACTCAAACTTGACCCTTTGGCCTGCATACAATCTGCAGTTAGATACAACCAACAAGGCTGTGGATATTTTCAACACCCAAGTTGTTCAGAGGGAAATTCAACTATCTCTCTGCTTACGACCTGCCCATGAAACTGCCTGTGACCCCAAAACCTATGCCCACTTCCTCACCCAACCTCCCAACTGACCATTATGGCAATCTGTTTGGGATTTTGTACATCACCCTCACAGGGGTGATTGACACTATAATACCGGCTGCCAGCCTGTGGTCCTGGGTGGGAAAGTCCGCCTCCTACCTTTTTAAGTTAGCTCCCCTCTTGTGGTGAGCATTGCCCGCAAAAAACCTGGCCTGGGTCATCCCTAGAAATGACAAGCCAGCTGCCCAAGACTGGATCCCTGACAAGTCTGGAAACTTGGTTGCAACACCCCATTGCCCCCTGCTTGTTGTCAGACACCAGGATTGGAGTCTGCAGAAGATCTGGGAAGGTCCACACAAACAACTTTTGGGTGAGGATGGCACAACAGGGGTGCAAGAAATTGTGATGAAGTTTCTTGGTGTTCCCTTGGGAATCTTTAAGTTGTTAGGTATGGTTGTCATAGACCACGGCTATCTTGAAGGGCCCCAAGTGGTTGGGTTCTAATTTGGATGAATTGGGGTTGAGGGTGTAGACAGGGTCATCTACGGTGTATCTGGCCTCAAGGTGTTTTGTCCCTCCTTCAATTTGCTTGTGTTCAATTTTTCAGGCTTTGGCACGCCACTGGCTCAGGGATGGAGTTGTCAACAAGAGAGGTTTTATGGGAACTGTGGATTGTAAATTTCCTTGTTCTGCTCCCATCAAGCTGTCAGGAGACCCAAAGGCTAGGGCGCAGGGGCTGAACCTGGTGCCCTCTGTTAATTATTGCTTGTAAGATGAGTAAAGCAGTGGGCAGGTGTTCAGTCCACACAGTATTGGGATGCTCCTATGAGAGCTTGGCAATCAGTTGGACTAGTGAGCCATTCAATTGCTCTACATGTCCATTGGCTTGCAGATAATATGGGGTCCTGACTATTTGTTGGAGGGCATTCTTGGCGCAGTACACTTTCATGACATGTCCAACAAGCTTGGGGCCACCTTCTGTGATGAGACGTTTGGGTCATCCAAAGTGGGCCATAATTTCTTTGCCAATGAAGTGGGTGATGGTGGTGGCAGTGTGGTTAGTGGTTGCCCATGCTAATGACCAGCAGGTGAAGTAATTGATGGCTGTTATGATGTACTTTTTCCCCAGTCTGTCTTCAGGGAGGGGCCAAACAATATTGAGGGCCCACTGTTTGAAGGATTCCATGGCTTTGATGGGCAGGACAGGCTTGGGAGGTGCAGGTTTGTATGTGTTCTTTTCATACAGCACACATGTTTTGAAAAGGTCCAAGATGTCTTGGCGCATATGCGGCCGCCAAACCTTATGTTTTATGATCTTGATGAGATTACACCCTCTGATCTGACCCAAGGTACGGTGATAATGTAGTATGGTGTTACCTTGTTGTGTAATGGGAATTTAAGGCTCTTTTTCACCTCTCTGCACCTGGTGGCAGATGTTGCCAGCATTGGTGGTGAATTGGCTTTTGTTGTCCTTTAGCTTGGAGATAATTACCAAAATAAAGCCTTTGTAACAAGTTGCTTCAGGACTGTCATGATCTGAGGCGTGGCACAGAGTCACAAAGGGAAATCCTAACCTTAGGATTGGATTTGTACTAAGTCTTGGTTAGAATGGCAGGGAAGGCTATGAAATTACCTTGTGGCCCTGAATGAATAATATCTGCTGGACGTGGCTAGAGAGGCGCCAAAGTATGTGGAGACACAAATACAAAAATGTGAATATAACTTAAGTTTCATTGGGTATAGAAATGGGGATTATATACTGTGTAGCTTTATCACAAAACAGTACATGGACGGTAGGATCACTTGCCACAAGCATGAGTGGGGCAAGTGAGTTGCACAGAATCAGGAAACTGAACAATTGTATTTACCAATTTAGAGCCAGCCTCATTTTGAAGGGCAACAGCAAAAGAGAGGGATTCATCCTTGAAATAACCCAACAAAGGCAAAATCAAAACATGGTGAATGGTGGCATTCACAACATTGCCCCCCTTTAGATTGGCCTTAGGGGGGTGGTACTTGCAGAGGAACTTGGCATGCACATGAGCAAACAGTTGACCACTAGAGAGGAGTTTTACAGTATACTCTGACCCTTTTTTGAAGGTCACTTCCAAGGGCCCAATCCACAACAAGTCTAGCTTATGAGCCCGCCCTCCTACTCTATGTTGACAGTAAAGAATGTGATCCCCAATGTTTAACTCAGGCAGGGGGGATCTCCCAGCATTGTCAGGGAAGAGCTTAAGAAGCTTGGTCTTATAGGCAGACGTGTAGGCAGAGGCCTGAATATCAATGATTTGGTTGACTAGATCTTTGATATGCTCATCAGGGTTCATAGCCTTATCAGAGGAGAGTAGGGGACCCCCAGGAGCAATGAAGTGGTGGCCTCACACCCATACAGCATAGCAAAAGGGGAGTACCCAGTGACACAATGTTTGCTAAGGCAATAGGCAAAGAGAGAAGCAGGTAAGTATAGATCCCAGTTGGTGGCATCAGAATAAGTGAGTTTCCTCATGATAGAAACCAGTGTTAAGTTTGCGTGCTAAACCACCCCATTGGTGGAAGGATTATAGGGGCAGAGAAAGACTGGTGAGACCCCAAGGCTTCAACAACAGAGGTCACTAACTTGGCGTTGAAGTTAGTCCCATTGTCAGACAACAACACTTGAGGGCAACCATGGCGGAAGAATACATCTTGCAGCAGAAAGGCGGCAGTTGTCTTGGCGGTGATGTCTTTAGTAGGGAGAGCTTCTACCCACTTGCTAAAATGATCAACAGCAATTAGAAAAAACAGCAACCAGAGCGGGAGCAAGGGAGAGGCCCACAGCGTCAATACTGACAGTGTGAAATGCGTGTTGAGGGGGGACTAACTTGAACTCATGAGCGGTGGCTTTAGGTTGTTGGAGTTGGCAATCATGACAACTAGCAATAACATATGGAATCAACAGGCAAAGATTTTTCCAGAAGTAATTCTTCTGGAGCCAGGCATGAGTCTTGGCAATGCCTCTGTGTCCTGTCTCTTTATGAGATTGAAGCACCAACAAAAGGCAAAGACTAGGCCTTACATAGGGCAAGTAGTGATCTTGTACTTTCTTGAAAAGCTGATTGTCACAAATGAAGGTGTCTTCAGATAACTTAGAAAGGGCAACTCAAACTTCTTATGTCTTGTTCTCCCATGATAAATGATATCCAATTAGTTCATACAACCTGTCAGTATCAGCAGGGTGTAGAGCAAGGATGGGCATTCTGGACAGTCCATCAGCATTCTGGTGTTGAATCCTGGGGCAGTGCAGCACAGTGAAGCTGTAACCTGCAGGCAGAGAGCCCATCTAGCTAGTTGTCCTTCTGGTTTCTTGAGTTGCTGTAGCCATTTGAGCAAAGTGTGGTCAGTAACCACAGTGAAATGGGTGCCATATACGTAATGGCAGAACTGCTTGACAGCATGCAGCACAGCAAAGCAATCCTTCTTGGTCAAACTGTAATTTTTATCATGCTTATTCAGAACACAAGAGGTGTAAGCTACAGGGTGATCCACACCTTCATCATCCAATTGAGCCAAAATAGCCCCAATAGCCAGGTCACTAGTGTCAGTATATAGGATGAATTCCTTATTGTAGTCAGGATATACTAGGATGGGATCCTCTTTGAGTTTTTGTTTGAGGGTCTCAAAGGCTTGTTGTTGGCTGGCGGTCCATTCAAAAGGGACATCACACAGCAGCTGGACCAAAGTTTTGCTAGTGTCAGCAAAATCAGGGATGAATTGTCTGTAGTATCCCATCATGCCCAGAAAGACTTGGACTTCTCACAGGCTGGTAGGGCGGAAGCATTTTGTCAATAGCTTTGACTTTCTTAGTCATGGGGCAGATTCCTGTCTGAGTATCCTCATGCCCCAAGAATTCAAGGCGTTCCTTGAAGAAGGCACACTTAGATGGCTTTAACTTAAGTCCAGCTCCACAAATCTTTATGAGCACTTCCTTAAGATGAGCCAGATGGTTGGTAAAGGTAGCACTGAAGATAGCTATATCATCCAAGTACACTAGAACACATGAGAGCTTTAATTCACAGAGGATGGAGTCCATGGCTTGTTGGAAAGTAGCTGGAGCATTGCAGAGCCCTTGCGGCATTTGTGTAGGCTCAAACAATCCTTTGAAAGTGATTATTGCAGCCTTCTGTCTATCCTCAGGAGAGAGATCAACTTGCCAGTAACCAGAGGCTAGAGCCATGGCAGAGAAGAACTTTGTTGGAAATTTCACCATTAATGCTATTTTAATATTGCCTTTGAATAATGATAAATGCAAAGATTTGACTGGTTTTGCTTTTGACTTTGGGAATTCCTTGCTTTCTGTAAATGGTCTGGGTCAATATTCACCCATTATGGAATACCATACCTTCCCTTGTCTGATCCTGGTATGACCTCATCCCAATGTGACCCCCTCAGCCACTCTACCTATCTAATGAGTGATCACTGTCCTTTGTCTATTATTTAAGTAGAATCAATTCTCCTAATAAAGACAAGTTTATCCACATTTGTATTGGCTTTAATAATCTTCAAGCTTTTTCCTGTCCTTTTTGCCAAAAGGACTTTCACATCTTGTATTCCAGGAAATTAAGGTGTGTGCCCTTAATTTTTCCCTGAAGGCTAACCTTAGGCTAGCTTTGAACCTCAAATCTTTTATTATAAAGATTTCCTGCCGTGTCCTTCTGGATGTTATCCCCAGGAGCTGAATACAACAAAATGGTGCTCACTACAGAGGCTGCAAGCCCCTTAGTTACCATGTTCCCACGCACATTCTCTGGTCCTTCTCCCTTTGTTTCTGAAGTACCCAAGCAACCTAAAGTTTCTAGTCCTCCTCTAGAAGAAGACATCACCAATGCCCCCTCAACTCCCATGGTACTGGTGCTGTCCCCTGGGCCTGCGTGGGCCCCCCTTCCAGCTTTCTCTCTCAACTATGAGCAAGCTTGTGCTGCTGTGTGCTCCCTCCTCTATACTGGCACAGTGGCCATGCATACAACTCCTGGTCTCTGCCATGGCTATGCTTTCAAGGACTTGTACTCCTTCTTGCTGGATTTTGGTCTCCCCCGCATTGATGGAATCCATGGATATGATTGGTGTGTTGGTCAACCAGTTTATCCAACCTGCCCTGGTTCACCATCAACTTGCATTAGGATCCCAGAATCAACTAATAAATGCTGTAGCCACTGCTGTCTCAAACAAACATGCTCAGAATATGGCATATCAAGAATGGTCCCACAGTCTCTTTGCGTGTATTTCCAATAACCAGAGCAACTTGGTGGCCTCCCAGAAGTACTTGTCTGCCTCACTAAATTCCCTTTGTTCCTTGCTCCCTGGATACATCGAGGATCAACTATGCAAATTGGATGAGCATCAAGCAGCGTGGCGTGGACAAATTGAGGCCTCTCTGCTAAAGCATCACCAGGACTTTGAGACTCTGGTTAGAGAACTTAACCAATTTTGAGAAAATATTAATTCTCAGCTCAAATTTGTTGGGACTCATTTCAATACTTGGGGCCGCCATCTGCAGCATCAATATGGTCTGGATAAGGCTGCACTAGGCGACACTCTATATCAAGTGCAAAATTATGTGGATGATAGAGTAGCATCTATCAAGGTGACTCCTTCTGCTCCTCCTGTCAAGGCCCCATCTGACTTTGAAGCCAAGGTATGGGAAGCAATAGCTGAGCTCAAAGCTATCACTTGGCGTCAATCTTCTGTTCAGAACACTGCTCCAGTCAAACCTATGCCTGACCCTTGCATTGCTTTGCTCACTGATCAAGTAGCTACTTTTTAAGAAGAAATTAAGTATTTAAGGCAATACCTATCTAATTCTGAGGACTTGTCCTCTGAGTCTCAAGGTGAAGAGGAAACTGAAGTTGTTAATACTCCCGCTCAGGACAATCATGGTTGCTGCCCTGGTTTGGAAGGCCAACCCCAGGTCAACTGCGCCCTTGCCCTGGATCAGCTAGCAGAAGTAACAAATGATGTTGCTGATAGGCAGGAGGCATTGGAGAGAGATATTAACCTCTCCTGCTTTACTGAGACAATGAATGGACAGGTCATCACCTTGGTTGCTCAGACCACTTCCCTGACCACCTGCCTCAACAGGATCACTGGCACCTTATCAGTGCAACAAATTAAGATTGACAAATTTGGAGTTACTGCTGCCACTGCTAGAGATATTAGTGGACAGAACAGCTCTACCTTGGATACCCTAGAGGAAAGCCTTCAACTTCTCTGGGCTAGACAACCTGCTGCTGAATCCAAGTTTGAGGGCAATCCTCACATTAACTTCCTCAACCCAGGTGACAACAGTCAGTCCTCTTCCTCGTCCATTGACCCAAATTACAAGCCAACCTTCAAACAGATATTTGATCCTAAAACCTCTACCATTGCCGCCTTTCTAACAATTTACAAGACTGCAATATGTAGGGCTACTGATCAACTCAAAAAGGAACATATCCTCACCTGTCTCCATCCCACATGCCAAGAAGTGGTGGTCCCCAAACTCCTCTCCATTGTCACTTGGGAGGACATGAAGCGCCTCCTTATTGAGGAGTTTGGAGGAGATCTCAGATTGGAGGCCAAGAAGAATGAATTTATGCACATTGCCTTTAAGCCCAAGGAAACCCTGGCTGAGTTTGCAGATTGCTTCTACATTGAAGGCCAGCAGTTAATCACCAGTCAACAGTTAACTCCCCAGGAAGCTTACACTGCTTGTTCAAATGCTTTGAAAGTGAACCAGCTTCTATGCCTAACTTTAAGGCACACAAGGCTTCACTAACTTGCATAAAGTGTATTAAGATGCTCTTTCAAGACATGCATTTGACCCATAGGGGTAGGGTGGTACGTGAAAATAAAGCCAGTAATGCTGGGACTACTTCTCGTACGCCGCACATTACAACGCTGGGTTCAGATGGACAGACTAAGAGGCAAGATTGTCATAGCTGTGGTCAAATAGGGCACCACTTGTGTAATTGCGTTAATCCCTGAGTGGAAGGTTGTGACCCCAAAAAAACAGGTGGGAAAAGAGAGGTCAGCTTAGAAACAGAGACACTCTCTGCTGACCAATCTCCCTTGTCTCCCCCTGATCCTCCTTCTGATGAGGAAGCTCCGTCTTTCTCTGGCCCAACTATTCTTCATCTATTCCACGGTCTCTTCAGTGATTCAGACCCTGAAGATTCTGATAGTTATGGCTATTCTGTTCTGGCTGTTCTGGAAACTGTCTCTGTCCCGTACAAGCTTTGCTCTGGGAAGACCACCACCACTTCCTGTGTACCTGCAAGTGAAGCTAAGTCTATGGTGGCTTGCCCTTACCTAGCTCAAGCCCATCAACCTCCCGTCTTGGTTGACTCCTCCAAAGAAGCTGCTAAACTAGCCAACACTCTCTTTCAAAATGTGACTGTATCCCTCCTGCTACAGACTGTATATAAGGAGATTCTTGTGTTATGGTGCATGCTAGCTAAATGGGAAAAGGAACTAGAAGCTGTGAAATAAGTGCTGGCAGTCTTGCCCCACTTTGGGAAAAATACTACCCGCATGAAAGTATCAATCCAAAAGGTTAAAATAAAAGCCATCTTGGGCACAGGTTCTCCAGTCAATGTGGTATTTTCAAAACTAACAAAGAAACTTAAGCTGGCCCCTGACCTCAACTACACTCAGTTGTATGGCACAGCAGACATGGCACAAACTTGGGCCATTTGTGTCTACTCTGCTCTACCCATGAGGTTTGGGAAACTCCTCATTGCTTCTCCTGCTGTAGTCCTTGAGAATGAAAGCTATGACCTCTTGGTTGGTACACAATTCCTTCAAGAGTAAAACGGGATTGTAAACTTACAAGATGGATATATTTTGCTCTTAGGATATGAGATCCTTTGAATTTTGCGGAACCTTTACGCCTCCCAGGAAAACGTCTTAAAACTTGCGTACTTGAGTACCCCACAGGTATCTTTTCTCTTAAGTATAGGACTCACTCCTCCAACATGCGCACCCCTCCTCCTTCCTGCCCTGCAGAAGAAGGGGTACCTCTTCTTGCCCCAGTGGCTATCACCATTTCTCTGGGCTCCCAGGTGGTTTTGATTCTCAGATTTCTTTTAAACTACCTGAAAAGTTGTTCTTGGAACTCTACTCCCCTAAATCCCTAAGCCATAAAGAACCCCACCTGTGTCCTGGGATTCTAGATCAAACCCACAAAGAGCCTGTACAATTACTGCTTGCTAACCTGACAGCCCTGCCCATGCAGGTGATCTGAGGCCAGGTTGTAGGGCATGTTTGTATACTGGGAGCAGAACAAGTGGTCTCCCTCTACCCTTTTGGAACTTTTAGTGATTTCAATCTACCTGAAGTTGATCCTCAAGTTCTCTCCTTATTCACCGCTGCCAACTTCCCCCAATTTTCTCTCATCAAACAAAAAGATGTGTTGGACCTGCTTAATCAGTTTAGTGACATCTTTGCCTCTGGACCTACATACTATAGCCTGGCTAAAGGGGTCATCCATAAGATTGATACTGGTGATGCACCCTCTTTTTGTGCCAAACCATACCGCTGTAGTAGGGTAGAGGATGCTCAGGTATCTAAGGAGCTTAAGCAGCTCTTAGACGCTGGGCTACTAGCTCCCTCTCAGAGCTCTTGGGCCTCCCTGTTACTGATCCTCAAGAAGAAAGATAGAGGACATCCCATTGTAATGGACTATTGTTGTCTGAACTTTCTCACTAAGAAAGACTCAAACCCCTTGCCCAGAATTGATGATGCTCTCAGACAGCTGGGTGGTTCATAGTTTTTCTCAGCCATGGATCTAGCCTCTAGATACTGACAAGTTGACTTATCTCCTGAAGATAGAGAAAAGGCTGTGCTTATCACCTCAGAAGGTCTTTTTGAACCCACTCATATGCCTCAAGAACTCTGCAATGCCCCTGCAACATTTCAACGGGCTATGGACTCCATCCTACAAGATCCAAAGCTCTCTTGTGTTCTTGTGTACCTTGATGATATCACTGTATTCAGTGCTACCTTTACCAACCATTTGTAACACCTTAAGGCTGTCTTCATCAAGATCTGAAAAGCTGGCTTGAAGCTCAAACCCTCCAAGTGCTCCTTCTTTAAAGAGTGACTTGAGTTCTTAGGTCATGAGGTCACTCAAACTGGAAACTGCCCCATGAATAATAAGGTGGAAGACATCAACAAGATGCTACCTCCTGCAAATCTTTGAGAGGTCCAAGTATTCCTTGGTATGATGGGCTACTACCAACAATTCATACCAAATTTTGATGAACTGAGTGAACCCCTTGTCCAACTGCTTTGCAACGTCCCCTTTGAGTGGACTGACAGCCAGCAACAAGCATTCAAAGCATTGAAGGCCAAGCTCAAAGAGGCTCCTATCTTGGTCTATCCTGATTATGATAAAGAGTTTATCTTTTACACTTACGCTAGTGGAGTAGCTGTGGGTGCCATCTTAGCCCAGCTTGACAACAACTGAGTGGATTGACCTGTAGCCTACTCTTTGTGGGTCCTCAATAAACACAAGAAGAACTACATTGTCACTGAAAAGGAATGTATGGTAGTGCTGCATGCTATAAAACAGTTTAGGCACTACATCTATGGGACCCACTTCACTGTGGTCTCAGATTACTCCTCCCTAAAAAGGCTGCAACAACTAAAGAACCTGAAGGTCAACTAGCGTGTTGGGCTCTGCGTCCACAAGGGTACAATTTCACTGATACACTGTCCTGGGGCCCAACATCAGAATTCTGATGGCTTGTCAAGGATGCCAATACTAGGTATCCACCCTGCTGACGCTGTTTGCCTATACAAATTAATAGGTACCCTGACTCTTGGACCACGGAGCCAGAAGACATTTGCTTGGCGCTACAGACCCTATCCAAGGACACTGTAATTTGAGATAGGCAGCTCTTCAAAAAAGTCAACGATGCCTACCTACCCTACTTTTGCCCTAGCATGAGGATAGCCATTATTCTCCAAGCTCACTTTGACACTGGGCATGGGGGTATAGCCAAAACTCATGACTGGCCATGCAAGAACTTCTACTGGGAGAACATGTGCCTTTTGATCCCTGATGTTATTGCCTCCTGTCATTTGTGTCAACTCCAACACCCTTGCCTGTCCCAACACCAGTTCAAACTCATCCCCCAAAGCATGCCTTCCACACTGTGAGTATTGATGCTGTTGGGCCTTTCCCTCAGTCTAGATCTGGGTGTCAATTTATCTTAGTTGCCATAGACCATTTTAGCAAATGGGTCAAAGCCAGAGCTACAAAAGATATAACTGCTAAGACCACTGCCAATTTCTTGCTACAAAATATCTTCTACCAAAATGGCTACCCTCAAGTCCTGCTTTCTGACAATGGCACCAACTTTAATGCTTGCCTCATCATGTCTATTGTTTAAGCTATGGGTACCCACCAATCTTTCTCTGCACCATATAACCCTTCAACTAATGGAACTGTCAAATGAGCCAATTCCTCTCTGGTGTCCATAATGAGGAAACTCAGGCTCTCTGACGCTGCCAATTGGGATACGTTCCTCCCTGCTGCTCTCTTTTTTTACCAACTCAGTAGACACCAATTAACTGGCCAGTCCCCTTTTGCCATTATGTATGGACGTGAGGCCGCCACCCCCTCAATCTTGGGACCCCCCTTGATTGAAGTTGATGAGTCTGCAAATCCTGAGGCCCATGTTAAAGACTTAACTAATTGTATCATCAACATCCAAGCAACAGCTTATTTCACTGCTTACAAGGTCAAGACTCTGCAGCTCTCCCCGTCCAATGTCACTAGAGCCCCCCTCCTTGAGTATCAAGTAGGCAACCTGGTTCTCTACTACCAGAATTTTACAGATGATAAAGCTCATAAGCTAGATTTCCTCTGGGTTGGGCCCTACAAAGTCACCTTTAAAAAACATGTCAAGTATACCGTGAAATTGCTGTCCTCTGGACGTCCTTTTTCCCAGGTCCATTCCAAATTTCTCCACAAATATCAACTCTGTGTGTCCAATCTTGAGGGGGAGATGTTGGAAATTGCGCCATTAATTCTATTTTGATATGGCCTTCAAATAATGATAAATGCAAAGATTTGACTGGTTTTGCTTTTGACTTTGGGAATTTCTTGCTTTCTGTAAATGGGTCTGGGTCAATATCCACCCATTCCAGAATACCATACCTTCCCTTGTCTGATCCTGGTATGACCTCATCCCAATGTGACCCCCTCAGCCACTCTGTCTTTCTAATGAGTGATCACTGTCCCTTGTCTACTATTTAAGTAGAATCAATTCTCCTAATAAAGACAAGTTTATCCACATTTGTGTTGGCTTTAATAATCTTCAAGCTTTTTCCTGTCCTTTTTGCCAAAAGGACTTTCACATCTTGTATTCCAGGAAATTAAGGTATGTGCCCTTAATTTTGCCCTGAAGGCTAACCCAAGGCTAACCCAAGGCTAGCTTCAAACCTCAAATTTTTTGTTATAAAGATTTCCTGCCATTTTCTTCTGGATGTTGTCCCCAGGAGCCAAAATTAACAAACTTGGAGCCCCCAAGGCAGCAGAGAGCATAATCAATGTGTGATAAGGGGTAGGAATCCTTTTTGGTTAAGGAATTCAGGCGTTGGTAATCCATCACAATATGATGATCTCCATTCTTCTTTTTCAGTATGAGCAAGGGGGAGGCCCATGAACTTTGGGAAGGAGCAAGCAGCCCAGAAGTCTAGAAGTTGTTTGAGCTCTTTAGACACCTGAGCATCCTCTACTTGACTGCAGCGGTAGGGTTTAGCGCAAAAGGGGGAGCATCACCAGTATTGATCTGGTGAATTAGGCCTTTGAATAAACCATAATCAGTGCTATCCTTAGCAAAGATATCCAAAAACTGATCCAGTAGGTCAAGTACCTCTTTCTGTTAAACCAGAAATAGCTGCAGAAAGTCTTGAGCAGTGAACAATGATAGGACTTGGGGCTCATCCTCAGGTAAATTAAAATCCTGGAACGTACCAAAGGTATGTAGTGATAGGACGTCAGGAGCACTCAACAACCTGCCGTAGCCAACAACCTGTCCTCTAGACATATGTATGTGGCAAGCGGTTAAATTGGCAACCAGCAATTGAACAGGGTCTTTATGAGAGACATCCAAGATTCCCAGGCAGAGGTAGGGCTTGTTGCATCCTAGTGAGGGAGGAGAGTATAACTCTAGGAACATGCGCTCAGGTAACTCATATGATATTTGTGAGTCTAGGATAGCTTGAGATCCAGGGCAAATGGTTACAGCGGAAGTGGCCAAGAGAGGAATCCCTTCAGACGCAGGGCAAGTTATAGGAGGACACTTCATGTTGGAGGAATGAGTACAGCATTTTAAAGTGAAAACACCAGTGGGATATTCTAAGGCACATGTCTTGAGGTGCTTCCCAGGAACTTTAACTGGCTCTTCAAAGATCAAAGGGACCTTGTACTCTAAGATAGAGAGGTAGCTGTCCTTTAAGTTGATGATCACATTGTATTTCCTAAGGAATTGAGTACAACTAAAAGGTCATAACTCTCATTCTCCAAGACAAAGGCAGGTGCAGCCAAGATTAGTTTGCCAAACCGCATGGGAAGAGCAGAATAAGCTCCTATAGCGCAAGTCATGGATAGCCCAGCTGTAACATACAACTGATTATAGTTAAGGTTGGAGGCAAGTTTGAGGTTCTTGACAAGCTTCAAGGAGACAACATTAACTGGCAACCCCATATCCAAGACGGCCTTAATCTTCACCTTTTGGATGGATATTTCCACACAAGTGGTAGTACAACCAAAGGGAGGGAGGACAGTTAGAATGTATTGGGCTTCTTCCAGTTCTTTGTCCCACTTCTCAATCATACATCTTAGGCCCAAGAGCTCCTTATAAACCGTCTGGAGAGGGAGCAAGACTGAGACATTTTTGAACACAGCGTCAGCAAACTCAGCAGCTTCTTCAGAAGATTTGACAAACACAGGAGACCTCTTGGCTTAAGTGAGGTAAGGGCAAGATAAACCCTCCTTGGCTTCAGGAAGAGGCTTGGCGGTTGTTGTAGCTTTCCCAGAACATAGCTTATAAGGGACTGCAATAGTTTCAGGGACAGCTAGGGCTGAATACCCATAGGCATTGGGATCTTCTACATCAGAATCATCCATGTCAGAGTCATCAGAGATATTGTGGAATAGCAGCAGAATGGGAGGAGCCTCAGTGTCAGCAGGCTCAGAATCAGCAATGGAAGGGAAATTGAAGGAGACTGGGAAGAATTGTCAACCAAGAGTGTTGTGTTTGGCTCCAGGGGATAACATCTTGGAGGACGCAGCAGGAAATCTTTATAACAAAAGATTTGAGGTTTGAAGCTAGCCTTGGGTTAGCCTTCAGGGCAAAAATAAGGGCACATACCTTAATTTCCTGAAAAACGAGATGTGAAAGTCCTTTTGGCAGAAAGGACAGGAAAAGCTTGAAGATTATTAAATCTAACACAAATATGGATAAACTTGTCTTTATTAGGAGAAATGATTCTACTTAAATAGTAGACAGGGGACTATTATCACTCATTAGGAAGACAGAGTGGCTGAGGGGGTAATGTTGGGATGTGGTCATACCAGGATCAACCACAAACAGGTACAATAATCCAGAATGGGTGGATATTGAACCAGACCCATTTGTAGAAGGCAAGGGATTTCCAAAGTCAAACGCAAACCCAGCTAAATCTTTGCAACTAGCACAATTCAAAGGTCATATTGAAATAGCATTAATTGCGTAATTTACAGCATCTCCCCCCTCAATATTGGACACAGGGAGGTGGTATTTGCGGAGAAGCTTAGAGTGAACACGGGCAAAAGGACGTCCAGAAGACAGCAGTTTTACTGTATACTCAACACCCTTCTTAAAGTTGACCTCACAGGACCCAACCCAGAGGGAATCCAGCTTGTGGGCTCTACCACCTGTACAATTCTGATAGTAGAGAACTAGATCACCTATTTGATACTCAGGGAGGGGGCTCTAGCAGCATTTGACGGGGAGAGCTCCAGGGCCTTAACCTTGTAAGCAGTAGAGTATGCAGTTGACTGGATGTCAATGATACAATTGGTGAAGTCTCTAATATGGGCTTCAGGATTTGCAGACGTATCAAATTTGATCAAAGGGGGTCCCAAGATTGAGGGGGTAGCTGCTTCAAGCCCATACAGCATGGCAAAAGATGACTGGCCTGTCACGCGGTGCCTACTGAGTCAGTAAGCAAAGAGGGCGGTAGGGAGGAACATATCCCAGTTGGCAGCATCAGAGAGCGTGAGCTTTCTCATTATGGATACCAGAGAGAAGTTTGCTTGTTTGACAGTTCCATTGGTGGAGGAGTTATAAGGCGCAGAGAACAATTGGTGAGTTCCCATAGCTTTGCAAAAGAAGTGACAAGACGGGCATTAAAGTTGGTATCATTGTCAGAGAGCAGGACTTGAGGGCAGCCATGTTGATAGAAAATGTCTTGCAGCAAGAAAGTAGCCGTGGTCTTAGCAGTTATATCTTTTGTTGCTCTGGCTTCAACCCACTTGCTAAAGTGGTCTACAGCAACCAAGATGAATCAACATCCAGACCTAGACCAAGGGAAAGGCCAAACAGCATCAATACTCACTGTGTGGATGGCATGCTTTGGGGGATGAGTTTGAACTGGTGTTGGGACAGGCAAGGGTGTTGGAGTTGACAGGAGTGACAGGAAGCAAGGACATCAGGGATCAGGAGACGCATGTTCTCCCAATAGAAGTTCTTGCACAACCAATCATGAGTCTTGGCTATGCCTCCATGGCCAGTGTCAATGTGAGCTTGGAGGATGATGGCTATCTTCATGCTAGGGTGAACATAGGGTAGGTAGGCATTGCTAACCTTTTTGAAGAGTTGTCTATCACAAATAACAGTTTCCTTGGATAGGGTCTGTAGAGCCAAGCAGATGTCCTCTGGCTCAGTGGTCCAAGAGTCAGGATACCCTATTAACTTGTATAGACAATTAGTGTCAGCAGGATAGATAGCTAGGATTGGCATTCTGGACAGACCATCAGCGTTCTGATGTTGGGCCCTAGGACGGTGTATCACAGTGAAATTGTATCCTTGTAGATGCAGAGCCCAACGTGCTAGTCAACCTTCAGGCTCCTTTAGCTGCTGCAGCCATTTGAGGGAGGAGTGATCTGTGACTACCCTGAAGTGGGTCCCATAGATGTAATGTTGAAACTGTTTCACCGCATATAGCACGGCCAAACATTCCTTCTCAGTGACGCTGTAGTTCTTCTCATGCTTATTGAGGACCCTTGACAAGTAGGCTACAGGTCAATCCACACCTTCATTGTCAAGTTGGGCAAGGATGGCACCCACAGCTACTCCACTAGCGTCAGTGTACAAGATAAATTTTTTGTCATAATCAGGATAGACCAGGATAGGAGCCTCCTTGATCTTGGCCTTCAGCGCTTTGAATGCTTGTTGTTGGCTGTCGGTCCATTCAAAGGGGACGTTGCAAAGCAGTTGGATGAGGGGTTCACTCAGTTCAGCAAAGTCAGGTATGAACTGTTGGTAGTATCCCATCATACCAAGGAATACTTGGACCTCTCAAAGATTTCTGGGGGGGTAGCATCTTGTCAATGGCTTCCACCTTGTTGTTCATGGGGCGGATTCCAGTTTGAGTGACCTAATGACCTAAGAACTTGATATGTTCCTTGAAGAAAGAGCACTTGGAGGGTTTAAGTTTCAATCCAGCTTTGCAAATCTTGATGAAGACAGCCTCAAGGTGTTCCAAATAGTTGGTAAAGGTAGCACTGAATACAGTGATATCATCAAGGTATACGAGGACACAAGAGAGCTTTAGGTCTTGTAGAATGGAGTCCATAGCCCGTTGAAATGTTGCAGGGGCATTGCAGAGTCCCTGGGGAATTTGAGTGGGTTCAAAAAGGCCTTCTGAAGTGATAAGCACAGCTTTCTCTCTATCTTCAGGAGATAAGTCAACTTGCCAGTATCCAGAGGCTAGTTCCATGGCTGAGAAAAACTTGGACCTCCCAGCTGTCTAAGTGCATCATCAATTCTAGGCAAAGGGTATGAGTCTTTCTTAGTGAAAGAGTTCAGGCGGCAATAGTTCATTACAATGCAATGTCCACCATCTTTCTTCTTGAGAATCAGTAACAGGGAAGCCCAAGGACTTTGGGAAGGAGCTAGTAACCCGGCGTCCAGAAGTTGTTTGAGCTCTTTAGACACCTGAGCACCTCTTTCCTACTACAACAATATTGTTTGGTACAAAAGGGGCGCATCCCCAGTTTCAATCTGATGGATGATCCCTTTAGCTAGGCCATAGTCCGTAGGACCAGAGGCAAAGATGTTGCTGAACTGGTTGAGTAGGTCCAACACGTCTTTTTGTTGAACAGGAGACAGTTGGGAGAAATCAGCAGTGGTGAACAACAAGAGAACTTGAGAATTGTCCTCAGGTAGATTAAAATCACTAAATGTTCCAAAGGGGTATAAGAAGGTCACCTGTTCTGCTCCCAGTATACAACCATGTCCCACAACCTGGCCTCGGGTCACCTGCATAGGTTGGGCCGTCAGGTTGGCAAGCAGTAATTGTATACTTCTTTGTGGGTTTGTTCTAAAATCCCAGGACACAGGCAGGGCTCTGTACAACTTAAGGATTCAGGTGAGTAAAGTTTCAAGAATGACTTTTCAGGTAGCTCATAATAAATCTGGAAATCAATCACCACTTGAGAGCCCGGGGGGATGGTAATAGCTGCAGGTGCTAGCAGAGGTACCCCTTCTTCTGCAGGGCAGGAAGGAGGAGGGGTTACGCATGTTGGAAGAGTGGGTCCTATACTTAAGAGAGAAGATACTTGTAGGGTACTCAAGCACACAAGTTTTAAGATTTTTCCATAGAAGGCGCAGGGGTTCCTAAAAAATCAAAGGAACCTCATATCCCAAGAGCAAATGGTATACATCTTGTAAGTTTACAATCCCATCATACTCTCAGAGGAATTTTGTACCAACCAAGAGGTCATAGCTTTCATTCTCAAGGACTACAGTGGGGAAGCAATGAGGAGTCTCCCAAACCTCATGGGTAGAGCAGAATAGGCATCAATGGCCTGTGTCTGTGCCATACCAGCTATGCCATACAACTGCGTTTAGTTTAGGTCAGGGGCCAATTTAAGTTTTTTCATTAGTTTGGAAGATACCACATTGACTGGGGAACCCGTGTCCAAGATGGCTTTGATTTTAACCTTTTGGATTGATACTTTTCACATGGGTTATATCTTTCCCAAAGGGGGGCAAGACTGCTAACACATCTTGCGCAGCTTTTAGTTCCTTTTCCCATTTAGCTAGCATGCACCGTAACACAGGAATCTTCTTATATACAGTCTGTAGCGGGAGAGATACAGTCACATTTTGAAAGAGAGTGACGGCTAGTTTGGCAGCTTCTTTGGAGAAGTCAACCAAGACAGGAGGTTGATGGGCTTGAGCTAGGTAAGAGCAAGCCACCATAGGCTTAGCTTCACTTGCAGGTACACGGGAAGTGGTGGTAGTCTTTTCAGAGCAAAGCTTGTATGGAACAGAGATAGTTTCCGGAACAGCCAAGACGGAATAGCCATAACTATCAGAATCTTCATTATCAGAATCTTCAGGCTCTGAATCACTAGAGAGATTGTGGAATAGATGAAGAATAGTTGGGCCAGAGGAAGACAGAGCTTCCTCATCAGACAGAGGATCAGGGGGAGACAGAGGAGATTGGTCAGCAGAGAGCGTCTCCATCTCTAAGCTGACCTCTCTTTTCCCGCCTGTTCCTTGGGGTCAAAACCTTCCACTCAAGGATTAGTGCAAGTGCAGGAGTGGTGCCCAATTTGGCCACAGCTATGACAACCCTGCCTCTTAGCCTGTCTACCAGCACCCAGAGTCATTATGTGCGGAGTACAGGAGGTGGTTCCAGCATTGCTGGCCTTATTTTTGTGTACCACTGTTCCTCCATGGGTCAAATACATGTCTTATAAGAGAGTCTTAATACTCTTCATGGAAGTGAGTGAAGCCTTTTGTGCCTTAAAGTGTAGGCATAAAATCTGGTTCACCTTTAAAGCATTTGAGAAAGCCATGTAGGCTTCCTGGGGAGTTAACTGGCAACTGGTGATTAACTGTTAGCCTTCAATGTAGAAACAATCCGCAAACTCAGCTAGGGTTTCCTTGGGCTTAAAGATGTGCATAAATGCATCCTTCTTGACCTCCGATCTGAGATCTCCTCCAAACTCCTCAATAAGAAGGTGCATCATGTCTTCCCAAGTGACAATGGAGGGGAGCTTGGGGACCACAACTTCTTGGCAAGTGGGATGGAGACAGGTGAGGATGTGTTTTTTCTTGAGCTTGTTGTTAGCCCTTTACATTGCAGTTTTGTAAATGGTTAGAAAGGTGGCAATTGTAGAGGTTTTTGGATCAAATATCTGTTTGAAGGTTGGTTTGTAGTTCAGGTCAATAGAGGAGGACAAGGACTGACTGTTTTCACCAGGGTTGAGGATGTTAATATGCGGGTTGCTTTCAAACTTGGACTCAGCAGCAGGTTGTCTAGCCCAGAGGAGTCAAAGGCTTTCCTCTAGAGTGTCCAAGGTAGAGCTGTTCTGTCCACTAATATCTCTAGCAGTGGCAGCAGTAACTCCAAATTTGTCAATCTTAATTTGTTGCACTGATAAGGTGCCAGTGATCCTGTTGAGGCAGGTGGTCAGGGAAGTGGCCTGAGTGACCAATGGGGCAACTTGTCCATTTAGGGTCTTGGTAAAGCGGGTGAGGCTTTGGACCTCTCTTTCCAATGTGTCCTGCCTATCAGCTACATCATTTGTCACTTTGGCAAGTTGATCTAGTGCACGCGCACAGTTGACCCGGGGTTGACCTTCCAGACCAGGGCAACAACTATGATTGTCATGAGTGGGAGTATTAACAACATCACCTTCCTCTTCAGATTCAGATGAAAAATCCTCAGAGTTGGAAAGGCGCTGTCTTAAGTACTCAATTTCACCTTTTAAGGTAGCCACTTGATCAGTGAGGGAGGTATTACAAGGGTCAGGCATTGGATCAACTGGAGGGGGGCTCTGCACAGAAGCTTGACGTCAAGTGGTAGCCTTGAGTTTGGCAATTACCTCCCATACCTTGGTTTCAAAATCAGATGGGGTCTTGACAGGAGGAGCCGGAGGAGTCACCTTGATAGATGCTACCCTTTCATACACATAATTTTTCACCTGGTATAGAGTGTTGCCTAGTGCAGCCTTATCCAGGCTATACTGGTGCTGTAGGTGGCGGCCCCAAGTATTGACATGAGCTCCTATCAATTTGAGTTGTGAGTTGACATGATCTCTGTACTGATTAAGCTCACTAATCAGAGTCTCAAAATCCTGGCAATGGTTCAGCAGAAAGGCCTCAATTTGCTCACGCCACGCTGCCTGATGTTCTTCCAATTTGCATAGTTGATCCTTTATATATCCAGGGAGCGAGGAACAAAGGGAGTTCAGGGAGGCAATTAGGTACTTCTGTGACACCAATAAGTTGCGCTGGTTATCAGAAATACAAGCAAAGAGAATGTGTGACCATTCTTGGTAGGCAATATTTTGGGCATGGTTATTTGATACAGCAGTGGCTACAGCATCCAATATTTGATTCTGGGATCCTAAGGCAAGTTGGTGGTGAACTAGGGCAGGCTGGATGAACCGGTTAACT
The DNA here is from genome assembly GCA_014839935.2 of Entomophthora muscae. Lineage (NCBI taxonomy): Eukaryota > Fungi > Entomophthoromycota > Entomophthoromycetes > Entomophthorales > Entomophthoraceae > Entomophthora > Entomophthora muscae. Next base: position 124,630 of record QTSX02004303.1, read on the forward strand.
AACACACCAATTGTATCCATGGATTCCATCAAAGCGGGGGGAGACCAAAGTCCAAAAGGAAGGAGTACAGGTCTTTAGAAGCGTACCCGGGACAGAGCTAGGGATAGAGTGCATGGCTACCGTGCCAGAATGAAGAAGGGAACTGGTGGCAGCACAAGCTTGCTTGAAATTGAGAGAGAAAGCGGGAAGGGGGGGCCCACGTGGGTCCAGGAGACAGAACCAATACCATAGGATTTGAGGGGGCATCAGTGATGTCTTCTTCAAGAGGGGGACTAGAAACTTTGGGTTGATCAGGTACTTCAGAAACAAAGGGAGAAGGACCAGAGAATGCGCGCAGGAACAGGGTAACCAAGGGGCTTGCAGCCCCTGTAGTGAGCATCATTTTGTTGTGTTTGGCTCCAGGGGACAACATCCTGGAGGACACAGCGGGAAATCTTTATAACAAAAGATTTTAGGTTCAAAGCTAGCCTTGGGTTAGCCTTCAGGGCAAAATTAAGGACATGTACCTTAATTTCCTGGAAAAAAAGATGTAAAAGTCCTTTTGGCAGAAAGGACAGGAAAAGCTTGAAGATTATAAACGCCAACACAATATGGATAAACTTGGTTTTATTAGGCAAAATGATTCTACTTTAAATAGTAGGCAAGAGACGGTGATCACTCATTAGGAAGACAGAGTGGCTGAGGGGGTCACGTTGGGATGTGGTCATACCAGGATCAACCACAGATAGGTACAATAATCTGGAATTGGAGGATATTAAACCAGACCCATTTGCGGAAGGCAAGGAATTTCTGAAGTCAAATGTGAACCCAGCCAAATCTTTGCAACTAACACAATTCAAAGGCCATATCAAAATAGCATTAATTGCACAATTTACAACAAAGAGTGTCTCCACCTCTAGGTTGACTGTTCTTTTCCTGCCTGCTCTTTGGGATCAGCTCCTTCAACTCAAGGATTGGTGCAGACTTGAGAATGGTGACCTATCTGTCCACAGTTATGGCAACTCTTATGTTGAGGAGGATTTTGTGAGTTCCTGGTAAAGATACGGGGGCCACGTGAAGATAAACCAGAATTAGAGGCAGCAAAATTCTCCTGCACAGCTGCCCCAGAATGGATAAGATGCATATCCTGCAACAGTGTCTTTATGCTCTTTATGGAAGAAAGCATGGCTTTATAGACCTTGAAGTGAAGACACAGAAGTTGATTAACCTTGAGGGCTTGAGCGCAAGCCATGTAAGCTTTGTGCACTGTCAATTATCTGCTTGTTATCAGTAGCTGCCCTTTCATGTAGAATCTATCTGAAAATTCAACTATAGTCTTCTTTGGCTTGAAAGCAATGTGCATGAAGGCGTCCTTCTTCACTTCCAAACTAAGGTCACCCCCAAATTTTTTAATCAGAAGTTGCCTCATATCTTCCCAGGTCTTGATGGTGGGCAGCTCTGGCACTACTACCTCTTGACAGGTCAGGTGTAGACAGGTTAGAATGTGTTCCTTCTTGACCTCATCTGAGGCTCTTCTCATGGTAGTTTTGTAGATAGTTAAGAAAGCTGCAATTGTCAAGGTTTTGGGGTCAAAGACTTGCTTAAAGGTAGGCTCAAAGTGTGCTTCTGGAGTTGGGCCACCATTGTTGTTATCAAGTACATTTATGCGTGGGGAGAATTCTGCTTTGTACTTGGTGGGGGGGCTGTCTGGCCCACAGCTGGCAAACATTTTCTTCAAGGGTAGTTAAAGTTTCAGCAGTGCGGGTGCCCGTATTATTAGCTAGGGTAGTCTGTTTTTCTCAGTAACATTCAAGCGCTGACCCTGTACTGTTACTACCAAGGATAGTTCATCCAGTTAAGATGTAAGAGACAGATCCACCAAAAGGTAAGGGGTGAACCTGTCATTTACTGAATCAATTAACTCACTCATTTCTTGTATGTCTTTATCAAGTTCAGAATGGTCTTGTTTCAGATGGTCCACTTTATTAGCTAGAGCTATCAACTCTCTAGCACAATGAATGCAGGGGGCTCCTGACAAGGCAGGGCAACAGCCATCTTCACCAACAAACCCAGTTGGACTAATAACAGACGCCATCACCTCACATAAGGTAGCAACCTCTTATTGTAAATCAGCAACCTGAGTTGTCAGAGCAAGCACTTGAGGATCAGCTGAGGGGCTTTGGTAGGGAAATCCTGACTGCAGGTGGATGCTCTTAACTCTCAAATGGCATCCTAGAGCTGCTGTTACCTATCTGCTAACTCATCAGATGGAGGAGAAGGCGGGGCATCTGATTTGGAGGTAGACAGTTCATTTACTTGAGACTGGAGTTTGACAATGGTGGCGGCAGTAGCAGCCCTTTTTTGATCAAATTCCTCACCAAGTTTGCTGGGGCCTGTTGCAGCATGAACTGCTACTTGCTGCAATTGGTCAAAGGAGTAAGCACTGAACTTGTTGAGTTGCTGCACAAGTTGTTCAAAGTCAGAGAGATAGGTGTTTAGAGTGGAATCTACTTGGGCGTACCAGGGCTGTTCCAACTGGTGAAACTCATGTAGACGCTCCCTGACATACTCAGGGATGAACTGGCGCATTTGTTCAGTGGAATTGATCAAACAGGATCAGGAGGTGACAGAGTTGCGCTGATTATCAGATACTAAGGAAAACAGGGAGTAAATCCACTGCTGGTAGGCTGCAAACTGATCCCAGTGATGAGAGACAGCGGCTCGTAGAAAAGAGATCTCAAGAACATGGAGCCCTAAAACCATTTGATGATGGGATAAGGCAGGTTGCATGAAGGATGATAATAAGTGTTCAGCGGAGTCAGCCGCTGAAAGGAGATGCTGTGGAAATTGTGGGGCTATAATCAATTTGTAGTACTCTGCTTGGCTGACTGAAGCTGGAGGCAAGGAAAGGCTCCCTCACAGGCTATCCCAAGGGCTACTGCCATGACTTTTTCTAAGTCAGGGGTACCCAAAGAGTAGGCCACTAAGCAGGGATCACTCCTGAGGTTCAGCAAAGTAAGGACAATAGGCAGGTTGGCAATGTCTTCCTCAATAGGAGGACTGGTAATTTCAGGCAAAGTTGGCTCTTGTATGGGAGGAGGCAAAGGTCCTGAAAACGTTGTTGCAGAAGGGATAACCAAGGGGCTTACAGCACCTGTAGTGAGCACAATTTTTGTTGTAATCTGAGGTGTGGCACAGAGTCACAACAGGAAATCCTAACCTTAGGATTGGATTTGTACTAAGTCTTGATTAGAATGGCAGGGAAGGCTATGCAATTACCCTGTGGCCCTGAATGAATAATATATGCTGGACGTGGCTAGAGTGGCACCAAAGTACGTGGAGACACAAAGACAAAAGTGTGAATAAAACTTAAATTTCATTGGGTATAGAAATGGGGATTATATGCTGTGTAGCTTTACCACAAAACAGTACATGGATGATAGGATCACTTGCCACAAGCATGAGTGGGGCAAGTGAGTTGCGCAAAATCAGGAAACTGAACAATTGTATTTCCCAATTTGGAGCCAGCCTCATTTTGAAGGGCAAAAGAAAAAAAAGGGATTTATCCTCAAAGTAACCCAACAAAGATGAAATCAAAACATGGTGAATGGCGGCATTCACAACAAGGACAGAAGTAAAGCATGTGCCAATCTGATTCCAAGCTATTGTCCTCAGTGATAGACACTATGTAAAGTCATGAAAGAGTGTCAGCCATGACAAGTTCCTTCCCAGGCTTGTACTTGATGCACAACTGGTAGGGGAATAGACACTCAACACAGCCTGCTTGGCAGCGTGTCAAGTGGGACTGTGTGTTGAAGTACTGGAGCAACTTGTGATCTTTCAGGACGCGGGATGGAAAGGTGGCCCCTTCCAGGTAACAGGCCATTTTTTGATGCAGTGCAAAATTGTTGCTAACTCCTTGTCATGTATGAGATAGTGTTGCTCTGAGTCTGTGAGCTTCCTGGATTTGTACGCCACAGAGAGGACAACACCTTTGTCAGTTTCCACCCCTAACATGCCTTCTATGGCTCTGTCAGAGGCATCAGTCTCAAGTTTGTACTGGTGGTTCTAATTGGGGAATTGCAGTATAGGTGCAGTGGTAAGCTTATGCTTCAACATCTTAAAGGCTTGATCTCTGGCAGGGGTCCAATGGAAACACTGTTTGGTGTTGAGGAGCTCAGTGAGAGGTGCAATTAGTTCCCTGCAGTTGGAAATGATCTTGCGCATGTAGGCAACCATGACTAAGAATGTCTGTACCTGGCCCACATCAGTGGGGGGTGGCATGCTAGTGATTGCCTTGATTTTGGCAGGGTTGGGCTTTATTCTTTGGGCAGAGATGGTGTTCCCAAGGAATAACAGCTCCAACTTGAGGAATTTGCATTTGGAGGGCTTAGCCTTCAACTGGTTTTCCAAAGGGTGTCAAGGACAGCACAGAGGTGTTGGAGGTTTTTGGTTTGATCTTGACTGAAGACAATAATGTTGTCAAGGTACACAACAACACATTTCCTAATCAATTCCTAAAATGCTTTGTTCATCAACATGGCAAAAGTGAAAGGAGTGTTGGTCATTCCAAAGTTTATGACCTGGCACTCAAACAACCCGTAGCGTGTGCAGAAGTCAGTTTTTGCTTCATCCCCTGGTGCAATGCAGACCTGGTTGTACCCTGTGGTGAGATCAATCTTGCTAAAGACCTTTGCACCTGCAAGCGTGTCAAACAGGTTGTCAATTAAAAACAGGGGGTATTTATTCTTAACAGTCACCTCATTTAAGGCGTAGTAGTCTGTGACCAAACATAGAGACCCATCCTTCTTGGCTACAAAGAAGACAGCCGCCCTGTATGGAGAAAGTGAGGGGCAAATAAAGCCTTTATTGAGCGTGTCCACAAGGTGCTGGCAGAGGGTTTCATCTTCCTTTGGTGTGAGACGGTATAATGGTTGTGCTTTAGGTAACAACCCTTGAAGTTTTACAGGATGCTGGATCTCTCAGGGAAGAGGTAGTTGGTCCAGTGTTTCACTGAAAACGTCCTTATACTCCTCAAGGAGTGCAGCAAGTGCTGGTGGAAGTGATGTGGTCAAGGGAGGGGCTGTAGATGATTCAGTGCAGATAAATTTGACTGAGCATTGGTTAAAGTCTAGTTCCCCCTTGAAATTGTACAAGCCTGTTTCTGTTATTCTGACAAACACAGTATTGTGAAGTAACTTGCTCATTTCAACAGGATATATCTGAAAGCCCCCCCCCCGTTTCTATTGAGGGTAATAACAGATGTATCCCAGTTAATGTAGGGACAGTTGTGACAAAGCCAGTCAAGGCCAGCAATGACGTTATGGCTGAGCCCTGCCATGATTGGCCCAGAGAGCTTAACCTGGATGTTTCTCATTCTCACAGAGAAGGGTACTGTATCATGGGTAATTACCACTCTACAGGAATCAGCTACTTGCACTGCCTTGGCACTTGGTCTAATTATTGAGAGTCAGCAAACGCCTGGTCAACCATAGTGTGGTTGGCCCTGGTATCTACCAATAGTTTGTGGGTGTTCCCACAAAAACAAAAGGGATAAGCCAAGTGGGTTACTTTATTGAGAGAGTGGCTTGCTTGAAGTATGGGGTTGTCATTATGAACCTGGAAGACGTTAAGGGTTTCAACTTTGTGTACATTGTAGTTGCAGGGGTTCTTGATGAGGAGGGATTGAGAGTGAGGGTCAAGTGGGGTTGTAGAACCTCTTGTAGCTACAACCCCCAGGATTTTCCCTGGTCCTCAATTGCGCTAGTTGGAGTTCCCTCTTGCAGGGGTGCTTAACCCTATTTTTCTGTTGATGGGGCTGGCAGCAGCCTACTTGGTTGTGGGCACTGCCAGGTGGAGGACAAGGTTGGGGTGGTGTGTCATTGGATCTGTGGAAACCCATTGAAGTCTGGTTGTTGGCCTTCACAATGGCCTTGTAGCAGTCATTGATGGAGGTGCAGCAACCTACAGGAACCCACTTACAGATATGGGGCTTGAGCCCATTGACTATCAAGGTAAGAAGCATGGCATTTCCATTGGTCACAGCTTCTGGGGCGGCAGCAAGAGCTTGTTTCCAGGCAACAAGGTATTTGGGGACAGACCTGGTCTCTTTAATGATCAGGAGGGGAGTTCCCACCACAATGGGTGAAAATGTTTCATTGTAGCGGTACTTTGCACTGTCCCTGAACAACTCCCAAGTGATATCTATTTTTTTACTGGCCCAGTTGGCAAACCACATAGCAGGGGGCCTGTGAGGCGCCCAGACGCAGTACCAACCCACATAGGCTCAGGTAACTGACATACATGGAGGCAGGTTTCAGTGGAGTGGAGCCAGCTGACAATGTCAGCCCCTTTGACACCACCCGCAAAGGATTCAAGATGGAGGTTGAGCATGCATTGCAAAAGGTCTGACTGGGGCAAGGTGACACTAGTGTTGCGCTGCCCAAGGCAGAGTCAATTATATGGGCAAGTGCCTAAAGTCAAAGTGTGGAGATCAAAATCTCCAAATCAATGAATTTTTTGATCTCTGCACTTTTTTTCAATAAAACACTTCCCAAAAAAAATTAATATTTTTCTTAAATTTGACTTTTTTAAAATGTTTTTACTAGTAGCTAAAATCAAAAATAAGTTCAAAGTGCCCAAATTGATGTAATTTAAAACACACCTTAAATTAATTTGGCTTTTAAAATAGAATTTATTCATCCTTTTGAATATAGGGGACAAAATCAAAAGTGCAAAAATTGAAATGCAAAAAAATCTTCAATTTAATATTTGACACATCAAAATTAAAAAAAAATTTAAATTTTTTTCTATATATAAAAAAAGAAATCAAGAGCTAAAAAAAGCTTTTTTTAACTTTAGGCAAATTTTTGAATTTTTTTTCAATTCTTAGTATAAAATAGTATTATAAGCTCTTTCTTTTTAAAAAATAAAATTTTGTTTCATAAAAATTTCTTTAAAAATTTACATATAGTTTCTTAATGGGTGCAGAAATCAAAAAATAGTCTAATCAAAATCCAAAAAGGTACCAAAAAACTAGAACCACTTAATATTAAATTTTTGCAAAAAAATTAATATTTTATTTGTTATGTTTTATTAAGTTCCTCAAATCAAAAGTGAGGAAATCAAAAATAAACTTTTTAGATTTAGTCACTTTTTTATAAGCTTATAAAATTTTAAATAATTAATAAAAACTTTTGAAATTCCTCATGCAGATTCTTTAAGGCCTGATATTTAAATATATAAAAAAGAAATAAAGTTTTTTTGGTAGGTTTTTATTTTATTGTAATATTAATAAATTGGTGTGTTTTGGAGGCAATTTCAAAAAATATTAATATAATGTTGTACTATGTTTCTCTATGTTATTTTAGGGGACAAAATCAAAGTGCCCAAATCAAAGTGCAGAAATTGAAGTGCCTAAACCAAAGTGCAATAAGCTGTTGGGTTTTTTTGAAGGTTTCTCTTTTGAATTTTCTCCTTTCCCACCTCTCCTTTCCACCTCTCATTCCTCCTTGAATTTTTTTAAAAGTTTTGTTGTCCCCTTGGCTGCACCAGGGGCCAAAAAACTTTTAAAAAATTTCTGCGTTGTCAAGAGGGTGGATTATATAAAATCTGATACCAAGTAGAAAAAACTTTCCTTTTTCTTCTCTTCTCTTTTCTTACCCTCAATTATCTTCTACTATATCTTTTACTATATGCATTAAAGTAAAATAGATGTATAAAATGTTTCTTTTTGATATACAAATTTTTATATCTATATCATTTTTAGTGAAAGTACAGTGTTTTTAAAATAAGAATGTTCAAGTCTTTATTTTATGATACATAAGTGGAAGATTCTTGATATCTTTGAATATTGTGACTTATAAATAAGATATAAGACTATATCTTTTATTAAGTATAAAATTATATAGTATATCTTTAATAAGAACTTAATGTACTTTTATATTATTTTAATGGTGGACTTCTATAACTTTTATCATTTAAATAAGATCACTAATAAACCAAAATACCTAAAATCATATGCTTGTATCTTGCAGGAAAAATCCTTTATTTTTGCTTATACTGAAGTATTATTATAGCTTTACATAAGCTGGAAATTAAATTAACCTTTTTTATTAAACTTATAGTTTATAAAGCAGTTTTTTGTGTAATTTCATATCTTATATTCAATTGAATACAGTTTCATATAAATTCTAGTCTAATTTTGCTTTTAAAACTAAAATAAACTTCCTTTTAAAACCAGCTAATTTAAGAATCTTTTTATTATCTAGAATATATTTTTTGTTGCAGAAATGCATTTCTTGGGGTCTTTTCAGTCTAGAAAAGATTTTAAAATATATAGTTGTATATTATAAACTGTATTTTTTCTGCTTCAAAGTTAACCTCTGGAAAATCAATTTTTGCACTTTGATCTTTGATATTTTCAATTTTTGCACTTTTGACCTTAGGAACTTTGACCTAAGGAACTTGCCCAATTGACACACTTGTAAGTACCAGTTGATCTTGGTAAATGACATACCTGTTGGGGATGTCCTCCTTGGGAATTGGCAGGAAAGTCTCTTGATGGGGAGTAGCCATACGGCATGTACTCTATCCTTTCTTGGGGGAATTTTCCTTTTAGGTAGGTTGTAAACCTACTGCTGCTACCACTGTTGCAACTGAACCAATGAGAGTTCAGTATTTGAATTAGGAAAGACACCAGTTCAATAGAAAGGACAAGAATGAATAGAATAAGGTATTGTTTATTGTAAAATATTGTGATTAATATACCATATGGGAAAAGCTGCAAGGCCGCAAGAGGGTGGCATAGTGGCATGTTCCATGTAGGGTTTGAAGCCAAGGAATAACTTGTGTAGGGATCAGCAGGTCAAATTAGTAGCGCTCCTAATTAGGAAAAAGTGCCCGCAGTTTGACATTGCCAGCATGTTGGTTCATGTTGTTAGATATGTCAAGGAGCAACTCATTGAGAGCCCCCTGTGTATTGTAAGATACATTGGTAGGCAAGTCTGGAAACTCAGTTGCAAAATTGGTAACATTTCTTGGAAAGCTGAAAAAAATTCTAGGACTAGCTGTTGTTGGATTAGGTCTTGCTTGTGTGAGGTTTCTGTAATTTTAAAGTGGATAATCCCATATGTACAGGTGTTCCAATCAATCTTTCTAGGGTCCATTTCCTCTTTTGTTTCCATAATTTTTACAAACATGTGGCCTCTCATAAGTGTATCAAGATGATTTAGATATACATGATGGTACACCTTGCCTTATTGTATGGTGAGGGTAGCACTATACCAATCAATATGTGGTTTGGTCTTTCTCATCCAGAATAGGCCAAGTATAACATCATACTAGGGTTGGTATGATTGGGCCACTAAGTATAGTTTGCATGTCTTCTATTTGGGTGTGAAAGAGTTTTGCTTCTCTAGTGACTGGTATACTTCTATTATCTGTCATGATAACTCTCTTGACATTACTTTGAACCATGGGTAGTTTCATGAGGTTGGCAAAAAAAATTTCAACAAAAGAATTGGTCTGCTCCAGTGTCAAATAGTGCTGTGCCCTGATATCTGCAAAAGCAGAAAGATAAGTGAGAAGTTTATTTTCAGTTTGGGCAGCAAACAGTATAGGATTGCTGGAGGGTACTTGGATCATGGTGATTGAGTCCATGTCTTGGTCCCTGTCTGAGTCTTAAAAAGTGGGGGAGGACAGCTTGCCTAAGCACTCCCCTTAGCTTTTCCCTCCTCAGTGGTGTTATCAGTGCTCATTTGATTTACTTGAGCAGTACAATTTCTGCTTCAAGGATGGTGTTGCAACCAAGTTTCCCACCTTGCCTGCCAATGTATCTTATGATACACAGGGGGTGCTCAATGAGTTGCCCCAGGACGTATCTAACAACATGGATCAATCAGATGGCAATGTCAAATTGTGGGCACTATCTCCTAATTAGGAGTGCTGCCAATTTAACACACTGATTCCTGTGCAAGTTATTCCACAACCCAAACCTTACATGGAACATGCCACCCCCTTTTGGCCTTGTGGCTTTCCCCGTATGGTATATTAATTGCAATATTCTACAATAAACAATACCTTATTCTATTCATTCTTGTCCTTTCTATTAAACTGTTGTCTTCCCCAATTCAAATACTGAACTCTCATTGTTTCAGATGCAACAGTTAGCAGTGTTAGGTTTATAACCTGCCTAAGAGAAAAATTCTCCCAAGAAAGGACAGAGTACAGGCCATATAGCTACTCCCCACCAAGAAACCTTTCTTCCAATCACTGAGAGGGACATCCCCAAAGGATATTTTATCTACCAGGACCAGCTGGTGCTTACAATTGTGTACAATTGCCTCTGCCTGGGACAGCGTGACACAAGTGTCACCCTGCCCCAGTCAGACCTTTTTCAATGCATGCTCAACCTCCATCTTGAGTCCTTTGCAGGTGGCGTAGAAGGGGCTGACATTATTAGCTGGCTCCATTCCACAGAACCAGCCTTCACATCTGCCAAGTGTCTGAACTTATGTGGGTTGCCACTGCATCTGAGCGCCTTACGGGGCCTGCTGTAGTGTGGTTTACCAACTGGGCAAGCCAAGAGCAGGAAGTCATGTGGGCAACATTTAGGGACGCCGCCAGATCCTGTTACAGTCAACCCTTTTCACCTATTATAGTGGGAACTCCCCTCCTGGCCATCAAACAAACAGGATCTGTTCCTGAATACCTTACAGCTTGGCAACAAGCCCTTGCCACCACCCCAGAAGCTGTCACCAAAGGAAACACCATGGTGTTCACTCTCAAAGTCAATGGTCTTAAGCCCCATATTTGCAAATGGGTTCTCATGGGTGTTGTACCTCTATTGACAACTGCTATAAAGCCATAGTGAGGCCAACAAGCAAGCTTTGATGGGGTTCTGCAGGTCTAATGATGCACCCCCTCAGTCTTATCCCACATCTGGCAGTACCCACAATCAAGTGAGCTGCCACCACTCACATCAGCAGGAGAATGAAGCCAAGTGCCCCTGCAAGGGGGAGCTTTAGCTAGCTCAGATCAAAGACCCAGGAAAAGCCTTGGGGTTGTAGATACAAGAGATTCTGCAACCCCGCTTAATTCCCATTCCCAATCTCTCCTTACCAAAAACCCCTGCAACTATATGTGCACAATATTGATACCCTTGATGTATTACAGGTCCACAGTGACAACCCTGTCCTCCAAGCCAGTTGTTCTTCCAATAAAATCACCCACTTGACCTACCCCTTCTGTTTCTGTGGGAACACTCACAAACTTTTGGTAGACACTGGGGGCAATCACACTATGGTCAACCAGGAATTTGCAGCTTATTAATAACTAGATTGAGTGCCTAGTTGATTCAAAGCAGTATGTGTAGCTGAATCCTGAAGAGTGGCAATCACCCATGAGACAGTACCCTTCTCTGTAATAATGGGAAACATCCAGATAAAATCATCTGGGCCAATCATGGAAGAACTCAGCCACAACGCCATTGCTGGTCTTGACTGGATCCAGCACAACTGTCCCTATATTGACTGGGATATGTCTGTAATCACCCTCAACAGAAATGGAGTGTGTGGGCTTCCTGTTCACCAGTCCCCAAAGCGTGTCCTGGGTCATAGCCAGGGACCAGCTTGGAGGAGTTGTCATTTCATAGTAGTGGTAGGTGGTTTGCTAGAAGCTTATACTTAGACTGCATGACTGCAAACTCTTACATTACTTTTCCAATTACTAGGCAGGCATCCCCACCATGCACCTGTACTTCAGCGGGCGCTAACCCCTCTGTGGGCCTGTACCAGTCCTTTAATAACCTAGTAAATTCATTTCCTGTAAACTCCCTTCCCCTATCTGTCATCTCAAGGTGTCTATTCAATCTCTCCCACTCCTCCTGGGAAAACTTGCTAGTGACAAACCTTCTAAAACTTTGACTATATGTATCTTTCTCCCCTTGACTAGTGTAAAATATATGGGGTAGCTCACTCATAGGGCTTGTATTTTAATCACTAGAAAATTTGAGTAGGGGTCATAATAGGCTTTTATTCACAGCAAGAAGGAAGATCTCCTTAGAAACCTTCTGATATATTGCCTGGGTATGGGAAACAAGATGGGTTTTCCAATACTTGGAGTCCTCCAAAAATCTCTTGGACTCCTTGTACTTGGTATTGGGCTCCTGCGCTTTGATCTTGGGCTCCTGTGTTCTGCTCCAGCTCTAGTTCCTTATCCTTAGCTCTGGCTTTTTTAACTTGGGCTTCTGCGCCTTTAACTTGGTCTTCAGCTCCTTCTGTAGTCCTTGTGGCCTTTTTAATCCACTTGATCCAGTCCCTGAGAAGCCTCAGATAGCCATCCATTTTATAGCTCCTTTTTTCAGACCAAATTCTCTATCAGAGCTCTGGTTTTTCAAAGCTTAAAATATCCAGTTTTTCTCTCCATATAATATATTAAACCTTTTTAACTTACTCCAGCTAATGAAAGCCCTGAATTTTCTGCTTCTGCATCTTATTTTTAGGCTTCAACTCTTAAGTTAAAGATCTTAAAACACTGATTAAATAAACTTTGACTTGCAGCCAATCAAACGCCTTGATTCAAAAGTTTTGCCAAAAAGGGCACCCAAATGACTTGTTCTTGACTATGGTTCAAACTTGAAGCTGTCTTTCTCTGGATAAACAACTGCTCCGTGTTTCAAACAGTTTTGCCGTAAATTCCATCATGTTTCTCTGGTAAAATCTTGAGCGTTTTTGCCTATGTTTTACATAGGAGAATTTCAAACCATTAATTTTTCAACGTTTCTTTGTGTTTCCCTGAATTTTCTTCAATATTTTACAACTTTGAACTTGCCCATTGCTCACCTTTTGCCTCTCCTAGTCATTCTTGGCAAAATTTGCTTATTTGCTTTTACAGTTTCTCTTTTCTGTTTCTGGCCTCTTTTTAGCTTCTTTTCACTCAATCAACTATTAATCAAATACAGTTTAATTCCTGTAAGTTATTTCTTTGCCTCTTTTTTAACCATATAATAATTAATAAAATCTTTTTATCATATCTTTGGCAGCATAAAATCATTATTTAACTGCTTCTTTTCCTAATAATTTTTCTTTCTCAAAAATCCAAAACCAGAATTTTAGCCTCTGTATTCAATCTAGCTAGTCCTTATAAGCTATCTTTCAGTTCCATAGCTAGTCCTGCACTATCATCTTTTGGTCCTTTAGCTATTTCTTCAACCACATCTTCTAGTTCTTCAGCCTAGCCAGCATCCAGTCCATCTCAGTCACTAAACAGCTCATCTTAGTCACCAGATAGCTTATTTCAGTCTACAAACAGCTCATCTTATTCACCAAACAGCTTAAACAAGTTCTTCAGATACTCCTGCATCCTGATCTTTTGGTCCTCTGGCTGCTCCTGTATCATAATCAGCTACTCCTACATCATGGTCTTCCATTTTTCCACCTGTTCCTGCCTCAGATCATCTACTATTGCATTGTTATCTTGTTTCCAAACTTCAACATGAACCAACAGTCTGTCAACTAGTCTTCACTGTGATCATAAAGTCCTTCTTACTAGTCTTTACTGCTGATCTCATACTATGAACCACTCAGGTCCTTTATTTCAGTCCCTGTTACCAAAGCCTGTAGACCCAGGCATGAGTCTACATTGTTATTGGTGTTTAAATAGGCCCTTGCAAGTGGCAATCCACTTAGGCCATCAACCATAGATCAATAAAGTCTATGCTGTTGTATTTACTCACCCAGGTGATTAAGTCTGAGATTTCAGTTGTAAATTAATCAGCTTTACTTCCCAGAGGCCTGATCACACCAAGTTCTGCAGCTGCTTCCCCAAGAAACCACCTTGGTGACACCTCTGAGAAAATTCATGCCCTCCAATGCTCACTCTGGGTCCTTCCCAAAGCTCCCATAAGGACATAGACTAGGAAACCCTACCAGTCTGTTAGGTAGGGTGCTTGCTCACAGACCTTCTGTAAGCGTAGAAGGGTACATAAAGCCCTCAGAGCTCCTCCCCTCCCTGGCAGCCCACATTACCCACCAGGGTCTAAACATCTTCCAACTTGAGTAGCACACACTACCCACCAGGCTGGATCACTCCCTACCCTAAGCAGCTAAAGTTCCCTATTGAGCTATCTCATTCCTCACCCCTAGCAGCCACAGTTCCCTGCTGGGTGAGGACCTCTAGCCCACAGCAGCCAATATCTCCTGCTGGGTGGGGACAACATTTACCTCTAGTAGTCTTTTCACCTACTAGCTAGGCCTTACCTTCCCTAGTATTCATCATTCCCTACTAGAACTCTACCTGTAACAAACCAACAACACACTGTCAATATTCAGCATAGTGTCTTTATTTGAAGCCAAATCAACCCTTTCTTGTAAAACCACTTCCATGTGGACCATCACAGGGTGGGTTTCCAGATTTATCCTATTGAAATGAGCAATTTACTTCATAACACTGTATTTTTGAAACTCACAGAAACAGGTACGTACAACTTCAAGGGAGGAAGCTGGACTTTAACCAGTGTTCAGTCAAAGTCATTTTCTCCAAATCCACTTAGGCTTCTCCCTTAGTTACCACACCTCCACCAGCACTTGAAGCACTCCTTGAGGAGTACAACAACGTTGTCAGAAATTGTGCCATTAATGCTATTTTGATATGGCCTTTGAATATTGATAGCTGCAAAGATTTGGCTGGGTTTGCGTTTGACTTTGGAAATCCCTTGCCTTCCACAAATGGGTCTGGTTCAATATCCACCCATTCTGGATTATTGTACCTGTTTGTGGTTGATCCTGGTATTACCTCATCCCAACGTGACTCCCTCAGCCACTTTGTCTTCCTAATGAGTGATAATAGTCCCCTGTCTACTATTTAAGTAGAATCATTTCTCCTAATAAAAACAAGTTTATCCACATTTGTGTTGGCTTTAATAATCTTCAAGCTTTTTACTGTCTTTTCTGCCAAAAGGACTTTCACATCTTGTTTTTCAGGAAATTAAGGTATGCGCCCTTAATTTTGCCCTGAAGGCTAACCCAAGGCTAGCTTCAAACCTCAAATCCTTTGTTATAAAGATTTTCTGCCATGTCCTCCTGGATGTTGTCCCCAGGAACTGAACTCAACAAAATGATGCTCACTACAGGGGCTGCAAGCCCCTTGGTTACCCTGTTCCCACGTGCATTCTCTGGTCCTTCTCTCTTTGTTTCTGAAGTACCCAAGCAACCTAAAGTTTCTAGTCCCCTTCTAGAAGAAGACATCACTGATGCCCCCTCAACTCCTATGGTATTGGTTCTGTCCCCTGGGTCTGTGTGGGCCCCCCTTTCAGGTTTCTCTCTCAATTACAAGCAAGCTTGTGCTGTCGCCTGTTCCCTTTTCCACTCTGGTACTGTGGCAATATACACTATCCCTGGTCTTTGTCCCAGGTACGCTTCCAAAGACCTGTACTCCTTTCTTTTGGACTTTGGTCTCCCCCCTGTGTTGATGGAATCCATGGATACAATTAGCATGTTAGTCAACCAGTTCATTCAACCCGCCTTGGTTCACCATCAACTTGCATTAGGATCCCAGAATCAACTAATAAATGCTGTAGTCACTTCTGTCTCAAACAACCATGCTCAGAATATGGCATATCAAAAGTGATCCCACAGTCTCTTTGTGTGTATTTCCAATAAGCAGAGCAACTTGGTGGCCTCCCAGAAGTACTTGTCTGCCTCACTAAATTCCTTTTGTTCTTTGCTCCCTGGATACATCAAGGACCATCTATGCAAATTGGATGAGCATCAGGCAGTGTGGCATGAGCAAATTGAGGCCTTTCTGATAAATCATCACCAAGATTTTGAGACTCTGGTTAGTGAGCTTAACCAATTCAGAGAACATGTCAATTTACAACTTGAATTGATGGGAGCTCATGTTGATACTTGGGGCTGTCATCTGCAGCATCAATACAGTCTGTATTAGGCTGCACTAGGCAACACTCTATATCAAGTACAAAATTATGTGGATGATAGAGTAGCATCTATCAAGGTGACTCCTCCCGCTCCTCCTGTCAAGGCCCCATCTGACTTTGAAGCCAAGGTATGGGAAGCAATAGCCTAGCTCAAAGCTATCACTTGGCATCAATCTTCTGTTCAGAACCCTGCTCCAGTCAAACCTATGCCTGACCCTTGCATTGCTTTGCTCACTGATCAAGTAGCTACTTTGCAAGGAGAAATTAAGTATTTAAGGCAACACCTATCTAATTCTGAGGACTTGTCCTCTGAGTCTGAAGGTGAAGAGAAAACTGAAGCTGTTAATACTCCTGCTCAGGACAATCATGTTTGCTGCCCTGGTTTGGAAGGCCAACCCCGGGTCAACTGTGCCCTTGCCCTGGATCAGCTAACAGAAGTAACAAATGATTTTGCTGATAGGCAGGACGCATCAAAGAGAGAGTTAAAAAACCTCTCCTGCTTTACCAAGACACTGAATGGACAAGCTGTCCCCTTGGTTGCTCAGACCACTTCCCTGATCACCCACCTCAATGGGATCACTGGCACCTTGACAGTACAACAAATTAAGATTGATGAATTTGGAACTGCTGCCGCCACTGCTAGGGATATTAGTGGACAGAACAGCTCTACCTTGGATATCCTAGAGAAAAGCCTTCAACTCCTCTGGGCTAGACAAACTGCTGCTGAATCTGAGTTTGAAGGTAACTGTGGTGATCCACTTGTATGTTGTTTTACAGGCAAGGGTTGATTTGGCTTCAAATAAAGACAATATGCTGAAGAGTGACAATGTGTGGTTAGCTGGTGACGCTGTAAGCTAGTAGGTAACACAGGGCTACTAGGGGTAAGTAGGGTGAGCCTAGTAGGTAACATGAGACTACTAGGGTAAGCAAAGCCTGGCTGGTAGGTAATATATGACTACCAGAGGCAGATGTTGCCTCCACCCAACAGAAGGAATTGGCTGCTTTGGGCTATAGTGCTTCACCTTGCAGGAAACTGTGGCTGCAGAAGGGTGAAGACTGAAATAGCAAGCAGGGAACTTTGTCTGTCTGTGGGAAGTAGGTTTTGGACCCCTGGCAGGTAACACAGACTTTCAGGAAGGGGAAGAGCTTTAACGGTTCTATGTATCCTAGTACGCTTACAGGAGGTCTGTGAGAAAGCATCCTACTTAACAGACTGGTAGGGTGTCCTTGTTTATGCCCCTATGAGAGCTTTGGGGGAACCCAAAGTGAGCATTGGAGGGCATATATTTGCTCAGAGGTGTCACCAAGACGGTTTTCTTGGGGAAGCAAGCTCCAGAACTTGGTGTAATCAGGCCTCTGGGAAGTAGAGCTGATTACTCTGCAACTGAAAGCCCAGACTTAATCACCTGGGTGAGTAAATACAACAGCATAGACTTTATTGATCTATGGTTGATGGCCTAAGTGGATTGCCACTTGCAAGGGCCTAGTTAAACACCAATAACAATGTAGACTCATGCCTAGGTCTACAGGCTTTGGTAATAGGGACTGAGATAATGAACTGAGGTGGTTCACGGAATTAACAGAAAAGACTAGCAAGAGGGACTATTTGATCACAGTGAAGGTTAGTTGACAGACTGTTAATTCATATTGAATTGTGGGAACCAATATGGTTCAGTGTGTAGAAGGAACAACGGAGGTTCCTAGTGAGGATTTGTTGAGGAACTGGTTAAGGATAAGCTGAAGGACAAGAAGATTATGATGCAGGACTAGCTGGTCATAATGCAGGATGGACAAAGGACAAGAAGTTTGTGTTGAAGTACTGAAGAGCTGAGAGGATGTGAGTGCAGGACCAGGAGATAACCTGAAGGAACTAGCCAGACTGGATACAGAGACTAGAAGAACTGTTTAGTGTCTTTTGAGAGGAAAATAGATCAATAGAAGCAGTTAAATAAAAATTAAATACTGCCTGATTATGATTGAAAAAAGATTTAATATCATATAATGAAAAAGAAAGAGGAGGAAAAATAATATATAGTTTGCTAGAACTGTAAATCTATTTAAAAAGAAGAATTAAGGAAGAAGGGAGCTAGAAAGAGGCTGGAACTAGAACGGAGAAACTGTGAGGGCAAAAGAACAAATTTTGCCAAGAACAACTAGGAGAGACAAAAGAACAAGCAGCAAGTGGGTTCAAAGTCACAAAACGTTGAGAAAAACACAGAGAAACATGGAGAAATGTTGTAAAATCAAGGGGTTGAAATTTGCCTAAGTAAAACATATGTGGAAGCGCTCAAGATTTGCCAAGAAAACGTGATGGGAATCACGGTGAAACTGTTTTGAAACGCGGGGCAGTTGTTTACCCAGAGCAAGACAGTCTCAGGTTCAAACCAGGGTCAAGAGCAAGTCATCCAGGGAAATCTTTTTTGCAAAACTGTTGAATCAAGGCGTGTGATTGGCTGCAAGCCAGAGTCTATTTGATCAGTGTTTTAAGGGCTTTAACTTAAGAGTTAAAGCCTAAAAAATGAGGAGCAGAAGCATGAAATTCAGGGCTTTTATTGGCTGAAGTAAGTTTTAAAAGTTTAATATATAATAGAAAGAGAAAAACTGGATAGTTTAAGCTTTGAAAAACCAGAGTTCTAAGAGAGGTTGTTGGTTTGAAACAAGAGGCTATAAAGGGGAGAGCTATCTGAGACTCTTGAGGGACTGGATTAAGTGGATTACAAAGGCCACAGGAGTTACAGAAAGAGCCAAAGACCAAGAGTAGGAAGCCAGAGCTAGAACAGATTGCAGGAGCCCAAGACCAAGGAGCAGGAGCCAAAGACCAAGTACAAGGAGTCCAAGAGATTATTAAAGGACTTCAAGTACTGGAACAAACCCTCATTATTTCCTATCCCAAGGCCATATATCAGGAGTTTTCTAAGGAGATCTTCCTTCTGACTGTGAATAAAACGCCTATTACAACCCCTACCCAAATTTCCTATAATAAAAGAATATAAGTTCTATGAGTCAATTACCCCACATTTTCTATCCTAGCCCAGGGGACAAGGAATCATATTGCCTAGGGTGCAGGAAGTTTGCCTCTAGTAAGTATGCCCAGGAGGAGTGGAAGAAGGTGACTAGGCATCTTGAAATGACAGATAGAGGAAGGAAGTTTATTAGGGGAGAGTTTGCTAGACTATTACAGGATTGGTATTGGCCTACAGAAGGGCTGGCGCCTGCTGAAGTACAAGTGTATGGTGGAGACGCTTGCCTAGTGATTGGGAAGGTACTGGAAGAGTTTGCTCTTATGCAGGCCAAGTATAAGCTCCTAACCAACCATTCACCGCTGTTGGAGAATGAAGACTCCTCCAAGCCGGTCCCTGGCTATGACCCAGGACACACTTTGGGGACTGGTGACCAGGAACCCCACAGCAACCCTCATATTAACGTTCTCAACCCTGGTGAAAACAGTCAGTCCACAACCCGTCCATCAACCCAAACTACAAACCAACTTTCAAGTAGATATTCAATCCAAAAACCTCTATCATTGCCTCCTTTCTAACCATTTACAAAACTGCAATGTGTAGGGCTACTGACAAGCTCAATAAGGAACACATCCTCACCTGTCTCCATTCCACTTGCCAAGAAGTGATAGTCCCCAAGCTCCCCTTCATTGTCACTTGAGAGGAAATGAAGCTCCTCCTTATTGAGGAGTTCAGAGAAGATCTCAGCTTGGAGGTCAAGAAGGATGCATTTATGCACATTGCCTTTAAGCCCAAGGAAACCCTGTCTGATTTCACGGATTGTTTCTACATTGAAGGCCAAGAGTTAATCACTAGTTGACAGTTAGCTTCCTGGGAAGCCTACACAGCTTGTTCAAATGCTTTGAAAGTGAACCAGCTTCTATGTCTACACTTTAAGGCACACAAGGCTTCACTCACTTCCATGAAGAGTATTAAAATGCTCTTGCAAGACATGCATTTGACCCATGGGGGTACAGTGGTACGTGAAAATAAAGTCAGTAATGCTGGGACTACTTCTCATATGCCTCACATTATGACTTTGGGTGCTGGTGGATAGGCTAAGAGGCAAGGTTGTCATAACTGTGGCCAAATAGAGCACCACTCGCGTACTTGCACTAATCTCCAAGTGGAAGGTTGTGATCCCAAGGAACAGGCGGGAAAAGAGAGGTCAGCTTAGAAACAGAGACGCTCTTTGCTGACCAATCTCCCCCTGATCCTCCTTCTGATGAGGAAGCTCTGTCTTCCTCTGGCCCAAATATCCTTCACCTATTCCATGATCTCTCCAGTGATTCAGATCCTGAAGATTCTGATAGTTATGGCTACTCTGTCTTGGCTGTTCCGGAAACTATCTCTGTCTCATACAAGCTTTTCTCTGGGAAGACCACCACCACCACTTCCTGAGTACCTGCAGGTGAAGCTAAAGCCATGGTGGCTTGCCCTTATCTATCTCAAGCCCATTGACCTCCTGTTTTGGTTGATTCTTCTGAGGAAGCAGCCAAGCTAGCCAAAGCTCTCTTCAAAAATGTAACTGTATTTCTCCCACTGCAGACTGTGTAAAGGAGATCCCTGTGTTACAGTGCATGTTAGCTAAATGGGAAAAGGAGCTAGAGGCTGCGCAAGATGTGTTGGCAGTCTTGCCCCCTTTGGGAAAAAACCAATCCGCGTGGAAGTATTGATCCAAAAGGTTAAAATCAAAGCCATCTTGGACACGGACTCTCTAGTCAACGTAATATCTTCAAAACTAACTAAGAAACTTAAGCTGGCCCCTGACCTCAACTACACTCAATTGTATGGCACAGCTGGCATGGCACAAACGCGGGCCATTGGTGCCTACTCTGCTCTACCCATGAGGTTTGGGAAACTTCTCATTGCTTCCCCCAATGTAGTCCTTGAGAACAAAAGCTATGACCTCTTGGTTGAAACACAATTCCTCCGAGAGTATACCAGGATTGTGAACTTACAAGATGGATACCTTTTGCTCTTAGGATATGAGGTCCCTTTGGTTTTTGAGGAACCTCCAGGCCTCCTAGGAAAAGGTCTTAAAACTTGCATGCTTGAGTACCCTACGGGTATTTTCTCTCTCAAGTATAGGACTCACTCCCCCAACATGTGTACCCCTCCTCCTTCCTGACCTTCAGAAGAAGGGGTACCTCTTCTTGCCCCAGCAGCTCTCACCATTTTCCCAGGCTCTCAAGTGATGATTGATTCCCATATTTCTTACAAACTACCTGAAAAATTGTTCTTGGAACTCTACTCACCTGACTTCCTAAGCTGCAAGGAACCCTGCCTGTTTCCTGGGATTTTAGATCAAACCCACAAAGAGCCCGTACAATTACTGCTTGCCAACCTGACAGCCCTGCCCATGCATGTGACCCAAGGCCAGGTTGTGGGACATGGTTGTATACTGGGAGCAGAACAAGTGGCATCCTTCTACCCATTTGGAACTTTTAGTGATTTCAATCTACCTGAAGACAACCCTCAAGTCCTTTCCTTGTTCACCGCTGCTGATTTCCCCCAACTGTCTCCCATTTAACAAAAAGATGTGTTGGACCTGCTCAATTAGTTTAGCAACATCTTTGCCTCTGGACCTACGGACTATGGCCTGGCTAAAGGAGTCATCCATCAGATTGATACTGGGGATGTGCCCCCCTTTTGTGCCAAACGATACTGCTATAGTAGGGTAGAGGATGCTCAGGTGTCTAAAGAACTCAAGAAGCTACTAGACGCTGGGCTACTAGCTCCCTTTCAGAGCCCTTGGGCCTCCCTCTTATTGATCCTCAAGAAGAAGGATGGAGAACATTGCATTATAATGAACTATCACCGCCTGAACTCCCTCACTAAGAAAGACTTGTACCCCTTGCCCAGAATTGACGATGCTCTCAGACAGTTGGGTGGTTCCAAGTTTTTCTCAGCCATGGATCTAGCCTCTGGATACTGGCAAGTTGACCTATCTCCTGAAGATAGAGAAAAGGCTGCGCTTATCACCTCAGAAGGCCTTTTTGAACCCACTTGTATGCTCCAGGAACTCTGCAATGCCCCTGCTACATTTCAACAGTCTATGGACTCCATCCTACAAGACCTAAAGCTCTCTTGTGTCCTCGTGTACCTTGATGACATTGCCATATTCAGCGCTACCTTTACTAACCACTTGGAACACCTCAAGGCTGTCTTTATCAAGATCTGAAAAGCTGGCTTGAAACTCAAACCCTCCAAGTGCTCCTTCTTTAAAGAACGTCTTGAGTTCTTAGGCCATGAGATCACTCAAACTGGAATCCACCCCATGAATAACAAGGTGGAAGCCATTGAAAAGATGCTACCTCTCACAAATCTTTGAGAGGTTCAAGTATTCCTTGATATGATGGGCTACTACCAACAATTCATACCTGATTTTGCTGAGCTGAGTGAACCCCTTGTTCAACTGCTTTGCAACGTCCCCTTTGAGTGGACTGACAGCCAGCAACAAGCATTCAAAGCGTTGAAGGCCAAGCTCAAAGAGGCTCCTATCTTGGTCTATCATGATTATAATAAAGATTTTGTCTTGTATACTGATGCTAGTGGAGTGGCTGTGGGTGCCATCTTAGTTCAGCTTGACAATGAAGGCGTGGATCAACCTGTAGTCTACTCTTCACAGGTCCTCAATAAGCACAAGAAGAACTACAGCGTCACTGAGAAGTAATGCCTGGCAGTGCTGCATACTGTAAAACAGTTTAGGCACTTATTTTATGGGACCCACTTCACAGTGGTCACATATCACTCCTCCTTCAAATGGCTGCAACAGCTAAAGGAGCCTGAAGGTCAACTAGCGTGTTAGGCTCTGCGTCTACAAGGGTACAATTTCACTGTGATACATTGTCCTGGGGCCCAACATTAGTATGCTGATGGCTTGTCAAGGATGCCCATTCTAGCTATCCACCCCGCTGACGCTAATTGCTTATATGAATTAATAGGGTATCCTGACTCTTAGACCACTGAGCCAGAAGACATTTGTTTGGCGCTACAGACCCTATCCAAGGACACTGTAATTTGAGATAGGCAGCTCTTCAAAAAGGTTAACAATGCCTACCTGCCCTAAGTTTGCCCTAGCATGAGGATGGCCATTATCCTCCAAGCCCACATTGACACTGGGCATGGGAGTCTAGCCAAAACTCATGACTGGCCATGCAAGAACTTCTACTGGGAGAACATGTGCCTTCTGATCCCTGATGTTCTTGCCTCCTGTCATTTGTGTCAACTTCAACGTCCTTGCCCTTCCCAACACCAATTCAAGTTTATCCCCTTAAGCATGTTTTCCACACTGTGAGTATTGATGCTGTTGGGCCTTTCCCTCAGTCTAGATCTGGGTGTCAATTAATCTTAGTTGCCATAGACCATTTTAGCAAATGGGTCAAAGCCAGAGCTACAAAAGATATAACTTCTAAGACCACTGCCAATTTCTTACTACAAGATATCTTCTACCAACATGGCTACCCTCAAGTCCTGCTTTCTGACAATGGCACCAACGTTAATGCTTGCCTCATCACGTCTATTGTTGAGGCTATGGGGACCCACCAATCTTTCTCTGCGCCATATAACCCTCAAATAATGGAACTGTCAAACAAGCCAATTCCTCCCTGGTATCCATAATGAGGAAGCTCATGCTCTCTGACGCTGCCAATTGGGATATGTTCCTCCCTGCTGCCCTCTTTGCTTACCGGCTCAGTAGACACCAAGTAACTGGTCAGTCTCCTTTTGCCATGCTGTATGGGCGTGAATCTGCCACCCCCTGAATCTTGGGACCCCCTTGATTGACATTGATGAGTCTGCAAATACTGAGGCCCATGTTAAAGACTTAACTAATTGTATCATCAACATCCAAGCAACAGCTTACTCCACTGGTTACAAGGTTAAGGCCCTGGAGCTCTCCCCGTCCAATGCTGCTAGAGCCCCTCTTCCTGAGTATCAAATAGGCAACTTGGTTCTCTACTACCAGAATTGCACAGGTGGTAGAGCTCATAAGCTGGATTCCCTCTGGATTGGGCCCTGTGAGGTCACCTTTAAGAAAGACATCAAGTATACTGTGAAACTACTGTCTTCTGGACATCCTTTTGCCCGTGTTCACTCCAAATTTCTCTGCAAATATCAACTCCCTGTGTCCAATCTTGAGGGGGGAGATGTCAGAAATTGCGCCATTAATGCTATTTTGATATGGCCTTTGAATATTGATAGCTGCAAAGATTTGGCTGGGTTTGCGTTTGACTTTGGAAATCCCTTGCCTTCCATAAATGGGTCTGGTTCAATATCCACCCATTCCGGATTATTGTACCTGTTTGTGGTTGATCCTGGTATGACCCCATCCCAACGTGACCCCCTCAGCCACTCTGTCTTCCTAATGAGTGATCACCATCTCTTGCCTACTATTTAAAGTAGAATCATTTTGCCTAATAAAACCAAGTTTATCCATATTGTGTTGGCGTTTATAATCTTCAAGCTTTTCCTGTCCTTTCTGCCAAAGAGACTTTAACATCTTGTTTTCCAGGAAATTAAGGTACATGTCCTTAATTTTGCCCTGAAGTCTAACCCAAGGCTAGCTTCAAGCCTCAAATCTTTTGTTATAAAGATTTCCTGCTGTGTCCTCCTGGATGTTGTCCCCAGGAGCCAAAACTCAACAGATGTTTTCAGCAAAAAATTAGTGTTGCAACTTAACCAATGAGGATTCAGCATTTGAATTGGGGAAGACAACAGTCCAATATAAAGGACATAAATAATAAGAATAAGGTATTGTTTATTGAAGACTACTGCAATTAATATACTACATGAGAAAAGCCACTGGGCCACAAAGGGGTAGCATGGTGGCAAGCTCCATGTAAGGATTGGATCCAAGGAATAGTTTGTGCAGGATCAGCAGGTCAAATTGGTAGCACTCCTAATTAGGAGGAAGTGCCAGCAGTTTGATGTTGCCATCAGATTGGTTCACGTTGTTAGATACGTCAAGAGGAGGCTCATCAAGCGCCCCCTGTGTATTGTGAGATACGTTGGTAGGCAAGTCTGGAAACCTGGTTGCAACACACCCCCTTGCCCCCTGCTTGTTATCAGAGACCAGATTCGGAGTTTGCAGGAGATCTGGGAAGGTCTGCACAAATAACTTTTGTATGAGGATGGCATGGCAGGGGCGCTAGCAATTGTGGTGAAGCTTTTTAGTGTTCCCTTGGGTGTCCTCAAGCTGGTAGGTTGTTTGTCATAGACTGCGGCTATCTTGAAGGGCCCCAAGTGATTGGGTTCTAACTTGGAGATTTGGGGTTGAGGGCATAAACAGGGTCACCTACGGTGTATCTTGCCTCAAGGTGCTTTGTCCCTCCCTCAATTTGTTTGTGTTTGATGTCTAAAGCTTTAGCACACCACTGACTCAGGAAGAGGGTAGTTGTCAGGGGAGGTTACCCAGGAAACATGTATTGTAATTTCCCTTTTTCTACCCCTGATAAGCCGTCAGGGGCTCCAAAGGCCAAGGCGCTGGGGCTGAACCTGGTGCCCCTGATAATTCTTGATTGTAAGATGAGTAAAGCAGTGGGCAGGTGTTCAGTCCACACAGTATTGAGATGCTTCTGTGAGAGCTTGGCAATCAATTGGACCAACAAACCATTTAGGCGCTCCAAACACCCATTGGCCTGGGGATGGTAAAGAGTTGTGACTATTTGTTGGAGGGCATTCTTGGCGCAATACATCTTAATGATGTGCCCTACAAGATCAGGTCCAACATCTGTGATAATACAATTGGGCCGCCCAAAGCAGGCCACAATTTCCTTGCCAATAAAGCAGGTAATGATGATGGTGGTGGCGGTGTGATTAGTGGTTGCCCATGCTACTGGCCAACAGGTGAAGTAGTTGATGGCTGTAATGATGTACTTCTTGCCTAGTCTGTCTTCAGGGAGAGGTCTAAAAATATCAAGGGCCCACTTCTTGAAGGTTTCCATGGCTTTAATAGGCAGGAAAGACTTAGGGGGTGCAGGTTTAAATGTGTTCTTTTCACACAGCACACATGTTTCAAGGAGGTCCAAGATGTATTGGCGCATATGCTGCCACCAAACCTTATATTTCATGATTTCAAAGAGGTTCTGTCCTCTGACATGTCCCAAGGTGCAGTGGTAGTGCAGTATGGTGTCACCTTGCTGTGTGGTGGGAATATAGGGTGTCTTTTCTCCTGTTTCTGTACAACAGCAGACATTGCCTGCATTGATGGTGAACTGGCTTTCATTGTCCTTCATTTTGGATATGGTTACCAAATTAAGACCTTTATAGTGGATTGCTTCAGGTTGGAGGTAGAGCATTGGCTATATGAGGTCCAAACCGTTTTCCCCAGTGATAGATGCCATATAGAGCCTTGAGAGGGCATCTGCCGTAACAAGCTCTTTCCCAGGCTTTTACTTGACACGCAACTGGTAAGGAGATAGACGCTTGACCCAGCCTGCCTGGTGGCGTGTCAAGTGGGATTGTGTGTTAAAGTATTGAAGCAACTTGTGGTCTGTCAAGACACAGGGTGGAAAGGTATCCCCTTCCAAGTAACAGCGCCACTTCTTGATGCAGTGTACAATTGCTTCTAGCTCTTTGTCATTAATTTGCTAATGTTGTTCTGAGTCAGTGAGCTTTCTGGATTTGTATGCCACAGGGAGAAAGACGCCCTTGTCAATTTCTACCCGTAACACGCCCCCTATGGCCCTGTCAGAGGCATCAGTCTTGAGTTTGCACTGGCAGTCTTGATTGGGAAGCTTTAATACAGGCGCTGTTGTAAGTCTCTGCTTCAATGTCTCATAGGCTTGATCTCTGTCAGGGGTCCAATGGAAGCGCTGTTTAATGTTCAGGAGCTTGGTGAGCAGTGCAATAAGTTCTCTGCAATTAGGGATGAATCTGCGTATGTAGGCAAATATACCCAAGAAGGTACACACCTGACTGACATCAGTGGGGGGTGGCATGCTGGTGATTGCCTTTATTTTGGCAGGGTCAGGCTTTATCCCTTGGGAAGAATGATGTTCCCAAGGAACAAGAGCTCTGACTTGAGGAATTCACATTTGGAGGGCTTAGACTTCAACTGGTTTTTCCAAAGGGTGTCAAGGACATCACAGAGGTGTTGGAGATGCGTGATTTGATATTGACTGAAGACAATAATGTTGTCAAGGTACACAACAACATTCTTTCCAATCAATTCCTCAAATGCTTTGTTCATTAACATAGCAAAGGTGGAAGGAGAGTTGGTGATTCCAAAGTTCATGACCTAGCACTCAAACGGCCTATAGTGTGTTCAGAAGGCAGTTTTTGCTTCATCCCCTGGTTCAATGCAACCTGGTTGTACCCCACGGTGAGATCAATCTTGCTAAAGACCTTTGCACCCGCAAGTGTGTCAAACAGGTTGTCAATCAATGGCAGGGGGTACTTTTTTTAGCAGTCACCTCATTGATGGTGCAGTAATCTGTGACTAGGCAAAGGAAACCATCATTCTTGGCTACAAAGAAGACAGCAGCCCTGTATGGCAAAAGCAAGGGGTGTATGAAGCCTATATCAAGTGCGTCTACAAGGTGCTGGTGGAGTGTTTTATCTTCTTTTGGTGTCAAGCAATAGAGGGGGGCGCGCCTTGGGAAGCAACCCTTGTAGCTGTACAGTATGCTGAATCTCCCAAGGAGGAGGTAGTTGGTCCAGTGTCTCACTGAAAACGTCCTTATACTCCTCAAGGAGAGCAGCAAGTGCTGATGAAGGTGGAGTAGCCAAGGGAAGGGCTGCAGGTGGTTCTGCACGGATA
This sequence comes from Entomophthora muscae, assembly GCA_014839935.2. Classification (NCBI taxonomy): domain Eukaryota; kingdom Fungi; phylum Entomophthoromycota; class Entomophthoromycetes; order Entomophthorales; family Entomophthoraceae; genus Entomophthora; species Entomophthora muscae. Next base: position 152,306 of record QTSX02004303.1, read on the forward strand.
ACTTTGACTGAGCATTGTGCAAAGTCTAGTTTCCCCCTTGAAATTGTATGAGGCTGTTTCTGTTATTCTGACAAACACAGCATCATGCAGCAACTTGCTCATTTCAACAGGATATATCTAAAAACCCACCTCATTCCTATTGAGGGTGATCACAGACGTATCTCAGTTGATGTAGGGTTGGTTGTGACAAAGCCAGTCAAGGCCAGCAATGACATTGTGGCTGAGCCCTGCCATAATTGGCCCAGAGATCTTAACCTGGATGTTCCCCATTCTCATGGAGAAGGGTACTGTCTCATGGGTAATTGCCACTCTACGGGAATCAGCCACCCGTACTGCCTTGAACCTGCTTGGCACTTGGTCTAGCTGTTGAGCTTCTGCAAAAGTCTGGTCAACCATAGTGTGGTTGGCCCCAGTATCTACCAGTAGTTTGTGGGTATTCCCACAGAAACAAAAGGGGTAGGCCAAGCAAGTTACTTTATTTGGAGAGTGACTGGCTTGAAGTATGGGGTCATTGCTATGAACTTGGAAGACGTTGAGGGTTTCAACTTTGTGAATGTTGTAGTTTCAGGGGCTTTTTGCTAGGAGGGATTGAGAGCAAGAGTCAAGTGGGGCTGTAGAACCTCTTGTAACTACAACCCCCAGGCTTTTCCTGGGTCCTCAATTTGTGCTAACTGGAGTTCCCCTTTTCTGGGGCGCTTAACCCCATTTTCCTGTTGGCGTGGCTGGCAGCAACCTACTTGGTTGTGAGCACTGCCAGGTGTGGGACAAGGTTGGGGAAGTGCGTCATTGGAGTGGCAGAAACCCATTAAGGCCTGATTATTAGCCTCCACAATGGCCTTAATTCAGTCATTGATGGAGGTGCAGCAACCTACGGGAACTCACTTGCAGATGTGGGTTTTTAACCCATTAACTATCAAGATAAGAAGCATGGTGTTCCCATCAGTCACGGCTTCTGGGGCAGCGGCAAGAGCTTGCTGCCAGGCGGCAAGATATTCAGGAACAGACCCAGTCTGTTTGATAGCCAGGAGGGGAGTCCCTACCATAATGGGCAAGAATGTCTCTCTGTAGCAGGACTTCACGGCATCCCTGAATGACTCCCAGGTGATTTCTATTTCTTGACTGGCCCAGGTGGTGAACCAAACTATAGCAGGTCCCGTAAGGCGGCCTGAAGCAGTGGCAACCCACATAGGCTCAGGTACCTGACATACACGGAGGCGGGTTTCAGTGGAGTGGAGCCAACTGACAATATCAGTCCCTTTCACACCACCTGCAAAGGTTTCCAACTGGAGGTTGAGCATGCGCTGTTACAGGTCTGACTGGGACGGGGTTATACTAGCGTCATGTTGCCTAAGGCAGAGTTAATTATACACACTTGTATCAGTTGATCTTGATAGATGACGTATCTGTTGGGAATGTCCCCCTTTGGGATTGACAGAAAGGTCTCTTGGTGGGGAGTGGCCATACAGTTTGTACTCTGTCCTTTCTTGAGTGGAATTCTCTATTTAGGTAGGTTGTGAATCTACTGCTGCTACCACTGTTGCAACTGAACCAATGAGGATTCAGTATTTGAATTGGGAAAGACAACAGTCCAATAGAAAGGACAGGAATAATAAGATTAAGGTTTTTTTATTGTAGAATACTACAATTAATATACTATATGGGAAAAGCCACTGGGCGACAAGGGGGTGGCATGATGGCAAGTTTCATGTAAGGATTGGAGCCAAGAAATAACTCATGTGGGATCAGCAGGTCAAATTAGTAGCGCTCCTAATTAGGAGAAAGTTCCCGCAGTTTGACATTGCCATCATGTTGGTTCATATTGTTAGATACGTCAAGGGGCAGCTCATTGAGTGCCCCCTGTGTATTGTGAGATATGTCGACAGGCAAGTCTGGAAACTTGGTTGCAACATTAGACCAGTTGCCTCCTCTAAGAGAAATACAACGCACTGTCCAATTGCTTTGATTGGTGCCAAAGGTGCAAACCCTTTATTGCTTGATGCCCAAGGAAGACAAGAATCTCTGTCAACACTTTGTGGACACACTTGATAAGGGCTTCATCCGCCCCTCCCTCTTGTCATATGGGACTACAGCCTTCTTTGTAGCTAAGAAGGATGGGTCCCTTTAATTGGTAACCAACTACTGCACTCTAAGCAAGGTGACAGTCAAAAACAAATACTCCTTACCTCTAATAGACAACTTGTTTGATACACTTGCAGGTTTTAAGGTCTCCAGTAAGATTGATCTCACCACAGGGTACAACCAGGTCCTCATTGTGCCAGGGGATGAGGCAAAAGCTGCCTTCTGCACACACTATGGGTTGTTCAAGTGTTGGGTCATGAAGTTTGGAATGACTAACACTGCCTCCACCTTTGCTATGTTGATGAAAAAAGCATTTGAAGATCTAATTGGAAACTGTGTTGTTGTGTATCTTGACAATATTATTGTCTTCAGTCAAGCCCAAACAATGTATCTATAAACCTTTATGTTGTATTCAACACCCTTTGTAGGCACCAATTGAAAGAAAAGCCTTCTAAAGGTGAATTACTCCAGTTGGAGCTCCTATTTAGGAGCACATCATCTCTGCCTAAGGGATAAAGCTCAACTCTGCCAAAATTAAGGCAATCACTAGTATGCCACCCCCCACTGATGTGGGTCAGGTGTGTACATTCTTGGGCATAGTTGCCTATATGAAAAAGTTCATCCCCCACTGCAGAAAACTAATTGCACTCCTCACTAGCTCTTAAACACAAAGCAGCGCTTATACTAGACACCTGTCAGAGATCAAGCCTTTAAGACGTTAAAGCAGAAGCTTACCACTGCACCTGTACTGTAATTCCCCAATTAAAGCCACCAGTACAAACTTGATACTGATACCTCTGACAGAGCCATAGGAGGCATGTTAGGGGTCAAAACTGATAAAGGCGTTTTCCTCCCTGTGGCGTACAAATCCAGGAAGCTCACTGACTCAGAGCAATGCTATCCCATACATGACCAGGAGCTAGCAACAATTGTGCACTGCGTCAAAAAATGGCGCTGCTACCTGAAAGGGGCCACCTTTCCTCCCTGTGTCCTGACAAATCACAAGTTGCTCCAGTACTTCAACACACAGTCCCACTTGACACGCCGCCAAGCAGGCTGGGTTGAACGTCTATCCCCCTACCAGTTGCACATCAAGTACAATCCTGGGAAGGAACTTGTCATGGCTGACACTCTCTCAAGGCTCTATGTAGCGTCCATCACCGGGGACAATGGCTTGGACCCAGATTGACCAATGATTTACCTCCATCCTGAAGCAACCTGTTACTAAGATCTCAATTTGATAACCATCTCCAAGTTAAAGGACAATGAGAGCCAGTTCACCATCAATGCTAACAATGTCTGCCGCCAGGAGAAGACAAGTGAGAAGACACCTTATATTCTCACCACACAACAGGGGAATACCATACTACACTACCACCGCACCTTGGGCCATGTCAGAGGACGTAACCTCTTCAAAATCATGAAATATAAGGTTTGGTGGCAGCATATGTGCCAATACATCTTGGACCTCCTTGAAACATGTGTGTTGTGTGAAAAGAACACATTTAAACCTGCACCCCCTAAGTCTGTCCTGCCTATTAAAGCCATGAAAACCTTCAAGCAGTGGGTCCTTGATATTGTTTGACCTCTCCCTGAAGACAGACTAGGCAAGAAGTACATCATTACAGCCATCAACTACTTCACCTGTTGGCCAGTAGCATGGGCAACCACTAATCACACCGCCACCACCATCATCATTACCTGCTTTATTGGCAAGGAAATTGTGGCCTGCTTTGGGCGGCCCAATTGTATTATCACAGATGTTGGACCTGATCTTGTAGGGCACATCATTAAGATGTATTGCGCCAAGAATGCCCTCCAACAAATAGTCACAACTCTTTACCATCCCCAGGCCAATGGGTGTTTGGAGCGCCTAAATGGTTTGTTGGTCCAATTGATTGCCAAGCTCTCACAGAAGCATCTCAATACTGTGTGGACTGAACACCTGCCCACTGCTTTACTCATCTTACAATCAAGAATTATCAGGGGCACCAGGTTCAGCCCCAGCGCCTTGGTCTTTGGAGCCCCTGACAGCTTAACAGGGGTAGAAAAAGGGAAATTACAATACATGTTTCCTGGGTAACCTCCCCTGACAACTACCCTCTTCCTGAGTCAGTGGTGTGCTAAAGCTTTAGACATCAAACACAAACAAATTGAGGGAGGGACAAAGCACCTTGAGGCAAGATATGCCGTAGGTGACCCTGTTTACGCTCTCAACCCCAAATCTCCAAGTTAGAACCCAATCACTTGGGGCCTTTCAAGATAGCTGTGGTCTATGACAACCAACCTACCAACTTAAAGATGCCCAAGGAAACACCAAAAGGCTTCATCACAATTACTTGTGCCCCTGCTGCACCATCCCCACACAAAAGTTGTTCATGTGGACCTTCCCATATCTTCCTAAGACTCTGATCCTGGTGTCTGACAACAAGCAGGGGGCAAGGGGGGTGTTGCAACCGGATTTCCAGACTTGCCTGCCAACATATCTTACAATACACGGGGGGCGCTTGATGAGATCTCCCCTTGACTATCTAACAACATGAACCAATCTGATGGCAACATCAAACTGCAGGCACTTCCTCCTAATTAGGAGTGCTATCAATTCGACCTGCTGATCCCCGCACAAGTTATTTCTTGGCTTTGAACCCTACATAGAGCATGCCACTATGCCACTCTCTTATGGCCTTTTGGCTTTCCTCATATAGTATATTAATTGCAGCATTCTACAATAAACAATACATTATTCTTATTATTCCTGTACTTTATATTGGACTGTTGTCTTCCTCAATTCAAATACTGGACTCTCATTGGTTCAGTTGCAACAATGGGAGTTGTTGGCTTGGTTGTTCTGCCTGTTAGGTCAAGGGTCCTTCTTTTCTGTGGGACTTTCTTTTTGTTTGTTGTTTGTGTGTAGGTTATCAGATTTTTGTGCAGCTTGCTTTCCTTCTAAGAATACCTCTTGGAGATTCTTACAGCGGCTCATGTCAAACTGATGTCTAATGTGTGTGAGGAGGCCATTGTAAAAGTCCAGTTGTGGCCCAGCTTCATTAAGTTGATAGTGTCAGGAGCTCAATTATGTATGTCTTTATAGGTCGCAATGTACTCCTCAATGATTCCTGTCATTTTAAAGGTTCTGAGTTCTTTCATGATTAGCATGTTGGTTTCTTTTATGGTGAATTTCTCCAGAAAGGTGGTTTTGAACATATTCCAGTCTTTTTTGTGATCAGGGCGTTGGTTGAACCACCTGCTTAAAAAACAGAAGGTGGACTGGTAACACATAGAGCAATTTTGCTGGCCCAGAGTTTGTGGGGATAGCCTACTTGTGTAAACTTATTTTGTATGCTTTTAATCCAGAGATAGGTATTTTCACAGCGTAGTCCTGAGAACGTTCTAATTTTTGCTGAGCACAGGGATCAAAATACACTGTTTGGTATTTTGGTTGTTTCAGGAATTGGAGGTGGGTTCAGGATCCCATGTATGCTGATAAAGTTGTACTGTTTGGTTGGTACAGGGACATTATTGAAGACAACAAATCCTGCTGGAAAGTCCTGTCCTTCTTTGTATTGTCTCCAGTCATTGGGGAGTGCTATCTGCTGGGTTCATTTCTTTGGAGAAATTTTTCCTTTAAGTTGTGTAGGTGTGGATAACCTACCTTCTGCTATCACTGTCAAGTAAAGTAGTTTTAAAAGCTATGGTAACAACCAAAAATACCTCAGATTTAAATACAATGATTTCAGACTTGAACAAAATCCAACTATCAGGTTAAAATATACACTCTGTTCACAGGGATTTTTTGGCGTCAATGGGCAAGATGGGTCAACACAGCAAATAAGTGCTCACATGCAAAGCAAAACTTATCAAAATACAATCCAAAATACATTGATTCACAAACAAAATAGTATGAGTTGAGTTCCAGTGTACATATGTTTACTATGCAAATTGGTGACAAAATACACCCAAGCGCGGTGAGTCAAATCTCAACCCAAAACCAAAACACAATAGCAACTCACTATGTAAATGAAATCACTCAAATGTTGTGTGCAATAAATTGTACTCAAGAATGATACCAAGGTATCTAAAATAGGGCACGCAATCTGAAACACAAATTTTAAAATAATTATGTTGGGTGCTTAATCTGGCAGTAAAATCAGGGGGGATGGATGGAAATTTTTTGGGGTGTTCTAAAATGGGCGTTGTAAAACCAAAAACAACTAAATAAGAAATAAAAAATCTATAATTGGGGTTATGGGGGGAAATAGTAATCAAATATACATATTCAGATAAAAGCAAAAATTAAAATTAAGGAGTGACTAAATTAAGTTTCATTTAGTATTTTATTAAATTTTAAAAATGGAAGATACACAACAACAGAGTGACAATGCACCTGTTGTGCGCCGCAGTTGCGGTTGCCCCCACAGGTCAAAGAACAGATTTAGTGCAACCCAATTGCCTACTCAGGAAGGAGATGGGAGAGGAGAGTTTGATAGTGATGCTGCACTGACACAGCTGGCTCAAGGAGCACAAGCTTCTAGGGTGCAGAGCATCAATCCTTGGGTCCCCAAGCTGACCCAGAAGCCCACTAAGGTTACCACAACAAAAACAGTTAGAAACAAGGAGGTGAAACTTACTTTGTATGTGTTTGACACTGTGTACAGCTTGGATTCAGTTGCATCAGCCAGCTGGAGAAAGTTAAGCCTGTACTTGATACTAGCTATGAGCCCTACGTCAGTGATGGCAATCAGGAAGAGGACAAGGAGCCTGAGTTCTTCAGAACTGATGAGGTGCAGTTAGTGTTGAAGAAAGTTGCTGCATTTTACACCAAGGTGCCCATGCCCTGTGTTGTGCCCAATGCCAACGAGTCAATCCCCACCGCTAAAAAGCCCGCTCAGAAGCGCATCCCTGACATTAAACACATCATCCTGATTAAGCTAATGCATGAATTGGGTGATTACAAGGCAGCTGCGGCCCTTGTTGGAGTGGATCCCAAGTACGCCAGCAAGACCTTCCAAAAATTCATCAATACTGGTTGTGTCCTTGCTGCAGAGAAATCCTTGCATGTTTCTACCATGCTCACCAAGGAGCACAAATGGGCAATCCAGCAGTGGATAGCCCGAGATTGTTATCTTGAACTGGCAAATATACAGGCCATGGTTAAATCTACCTTTAGGGTTGAGGCCTCAATTTCCTTTTATTATCATTTGGTAAAGGGTATGCGGTTTTCATGAAAAAAACTCAGGGTATCCCCCTACAATAGAAACAGTCCTTCCAACATTGATGTCTGTAAAAAATATGCAGAGGCGTACACTGCCCTCAAAGCCAAGGAGACAGTCAAATTTTACTATATTGATAAATCAGCATTTGCCTTGTTAATGTGCAATGCATATGGGTATGTCCCCAAAGGCTCAAATGACGGGGTAGCTTGGCGTGCTGCAGTCTGCGCCACAGCATATTCAATGATGGCTCTCCTTGGTTCAAAGGGGGCCAATCTCTATTGAATGATACTAGGCTCCCACAACAGCTGTACCTTTATAGCATTCCTCTGATTGGTCTAGGAGCACCTGAGGCACACACACCCGGGCTTCACCAATGTAATTGTGCTGGATAACATTGGTCTCCATAAGGTGGCAGATATTCTTGAGGAATTTCCATCAGTTGACACCAGCATTGCAGTGGGCCCCCAGCAATTGGCCGCGGCAAATTTGTGCCTTCTCTTCCTCCCTGCCTATTTTCCCTTCCTGAATCCCATTGAGGAAGTTTTTGGGTGGCTCAGGCAAGTTGTCAAGCTAGGGACCCCAACTGGGACCAAGGACCTATTTGATTTGCTGTAGGCCAGGATCCACACCCTCCCAGCTGAGATTGCGGCTAAATTCTATGGCCACACTGATTTTTCATCCCTGTGTGCCTTGCCAAACAACCAATCAATTAAAGGCTTAGCTTGTCTGACTTTTTTATATTCTCTAATTTACTATTTAAGATTTATTAATTATTATTTTATATTAAGAAGCTTCTAAGCCCACAATCACACTCAGCGGGACCATCAATGAAGGTTAGTAATTTATTTATTTTATATTAATTTTTTTATTATGGCATCTGAGGCTATCCCAAACACTTGATACTTGATTATGTGATATATTTATATCACTCTTATCAAATAAATATAAAAATGGAATTAAAAAATTAATGTAAAATGTACAAATTAAAAGTATATTTTATTAACATATATTATTATGCTTTTATGAAAACTGTCTCCAGGATTTATTTTGAAAAACTTGTTTGCTAAAATAAAAGTTATAAAAGTTATTATAAATAAAAATAATCTAAAGTGTAAAAATAAATTTATTGGAATATATAATATATTAGGAGCGCCTATAGTTGGTTCTTTGATATGTACCCACCTGGCAACAGAGGTGGCGCACAACCTCCACTGCCACATCATAGACAGTGGATACACCCTGATTAAAATATTCACAGCGGCTGATAAAAGGGAGAATTGTTAGGTGAGAATGTAGGAGAAGCTTCTCTGGCGGGGCTGAAAACCCATAGATTCCCGCCAGGACCAGGGTGTCTTGGATTATGTGGTCAACCAAGTTGTACCTGGGAGGGACCTTCTTCCTGTCCAATGAGAGCTGGGCCTTATCAATCCTGAGAAGGACCCTGTCTAGGTCCTTTATGCTGGCACCCATCCCAAAGAAGAAAAAATATCCCAGGTAAACCATGAGGTGAAGTCTTTTCCCAGCAAAGGCTTCTGTAAACTCACAGAGTTTATTATACACTGTACTAATATTCTTCTCATACTTGGACTTCAAGAAGGTCAGTTTCATGACTGCTGGGACCCCTGTTTTGTCAGCGCTCCAGGCCAACCCAAAGTTAGCAAGGAGGATTTTTGTCTTCTTTATGGCTGTTGCGTCTGCAACAGCCAATTTCACCACCTTGCCCCCAAAGTTCTCCAACAGGTAAGGCAGGGTGTGCTCCAAGGGGTAGTAGAAGCAAGCAGCCACATGGGCCTGGCCCATCTACGGTATATTCTTGAATGGGAGTGTTACCAGGACTTTCCAAACAAGCTCAATGAAGTTTATAAAGTAAACTCCATTGAGGGATACTGGGTCCAGGCAGACCAGTTGGGCATCCTTGTAGGCAGTAACTACCCACTTGTATGCCCCCTTGGCATGTGTCAGCCCAGCTAGTGCGTCCCTTGTCATTGGGAAAGACCTATGAATTCTGTCTTCAAGCTCCCGCAAGACAGGGGGAACAGAAACAGCTGCTTGGCCACATGATTGGGGTAGTTGGCATAAAAAGTGGCGCAGACAAAGGGGACCAGGACCCAGCGGATTTCACTGTCTATGTTTTCTAAAAAAAGGTAAGAATTTTGAATTTTTATGAATTTTGTTTTTTAGGTTACCTTTGTGTGTTTCCTCCTTGCCGGTGGCTTCATCAGTCTTAGCCATTCTTGGCGCAAGCAATTGCACTGACAATTCTGTGTCCTTGGTTTTGGATTCTTGGCTGGCTGGCTTAAGATGTGTATACATCTCAGGGTTGTAAACCCAGACAGATGGCACAGAGATGGCAAAGGACTTGAATTGAAGGCCTTCCACAACAGTCTTTTGGACATTTAAAAGGCTTTCAATTGTTGTTTCAGGGGTATCTGGCATCTTGGCTATAAGTGCCTTGGCAGACACCTTCTCAATTTTGTCCCCAGTAAGGACAGTGGCCTTGACTTTTGCCTTGACCTTGTGGCCAATGTCTTTTATTTTTGCAATTGCCAAGTCAAGGTCCTTTAGCAGCTTCTCCAATTCTCTCATATGATTTTTTACTAACATTTCCATATGTTTTTATAGCTTTAACCCCAACAAAATAGGTATTATTCTGATATAATTGCCTCTTGTTTATTCCTGTTTGTTTTACCATTTACTAAATTATCCCATTTTTTACTCATTGTGTATATGTTTTACGCTCAGCTCAATATGTGTTGTTTGCTTTGTGTCAGCATTGTTTCCTTAATTGCCATATTATTTTTAGCACTTAAACCCAGCCTCTTGTGATAATGTTAACAATAATTTGGTGATCAGCTAAATTTAAATTAGAAAATTATAGGTTAACTGTGTTTAGATAAAGTTGTTACTGATCCAAATTCAAAACCTTAATGATAAACTTTAAGCCAATTAGGAGACAAGTGATAAAGCAATTGTTGTGACATAAAGGGTTATTCAATAATTCTTTGGCACATGTGCGCTAATTAATATTATTGGCTGGTTGATTTGCCATTGTGCACCATTGCCGCTGTAGCAAGTTGTTGGTAGACTACTGATAACCCAGCAGCTGATTGGGCACTAGTCCACCAACAAATTGCCACAGTGGCAATGTCGCACAATGGTAAAACATCTGGCCAATCATATTAATTAGCGCACATGCAGCAAAGAATTATTGAATGCCCCTTTATGTCACAACAATCACTTTATCACTTGGCTCCTAATTGGCTTAAATTTTATCATTAAGGTTTTGAATTTGGATCAGTAACAACTTTATCTAAACACAGTTAACCTACAATTTTCTAATTTAAATTTAGCTGATCACCAAATTGTTGTTAATATTATCATAAGGGGATGTGCAAAGTGCTAAAAATAACTGTGTTCTGGATCTAGATACATAGCATAGTAAATATATGATTTTATAGAAATAAGCTGAACATAAAGAATAAAACCAACTATAAACAAAGAGAAAATTAACAACCAAAATTCAAAAAAAGATAATATAAATAGAAAATGTTTGGCAACAGGGGGTTTATTGGGGTGGGAAAGTGTGATGCCTAGTAGGCAGAATAGCGTGGGAAGGAAGACGTAGAGGCAGTGCTGGCCTGGGGGGTCTGGGATTGGGTGGGTGGGGCTGGAAGGTGGAGGGTGGTGGTGGTGGGGGTAGGGGCAGGAGGATTTTGCGTGATGGCCGCCATATACCACTTGTCATATTCCTTGTCTGACATTGCCTTGATTGGCTGGTAAGTGGCTATGGCACGGGGTGGGGAGGCGCTTACCCTTGCGTGATTGGTTGCCCATGTTCACATGGAAAACCATTTGTGCAAACAAGTCAGCCATCATTTGGTGACCAAAGAGAGACTTGTGGTTGAGGACCCCAAGATAAAGATCATTAAAAGCCCTAGGGTGGTGCTCCTGTACTGTGTCTCCAATGTTGAAGAACACAACATCACCCAGATGGATGTCTGCATGGCTGGCGGGGTAGACTGAGGCCCGGTGCCCGCGTTTTTGAATGGCCTTGAGGATGGTGGAGCTACCCTCCATATGGTGGCTCAAGAACCCGGTGAAGGGAATTTGAGCTATCCCAGGAGTCAAGTAATCCACTGAGGATGTGAATGTACTTGTAGCCATTGGTGAAATCTGGGGTTGTCTGATAATAGACAGAACCCTTGGCTGAAACAGCCAGAAACACACCAATGAAAGTCCCCTTCTTGACCTTCTTCCTTCCTTTTTGAGTAGTGGCTCTTCCTTGCTTGCTGAAATTGTTAAAAGCTATTGATAGCTTGCAGTAGGAGATGAAGATGATGTCATATGTTAAACTAATCAAGCATTGGACCAGGGTGAATTTGATGGCAGGATCATACAGGGAATTCTCAGCGCCATCTCATTGGCTGCCGGCAACATTGATAAGAATCTGGGTTGAAGCCACCTTTCTATACATCCAGAGCTGCACCATGCACTCAGACACCCAAATGCCATGGTGCGCAAGTTGCTTCCAGACCTGAGTCAGGGGAAGCTTGGGGTCCTGCTGCAGGAGGTCAAGCATTATTGGGTATGCCTTGTTGATTTGGGACTCGGGAGGCTTCTTGGCTATCCTGATCAGATTCCCCCTGTTCATCAGATTGTTGAATTCCTGCATGACAGTAGCCTGGGTAAATTGCAATTAGCTAGCAATCTGTTCCCAGGATAAACCCTGCAAGTTCAGCACCACAATTTCCTGAAGAATCTGAGCAGTAATGATTCTGTGTTTGGGGTGCTGGGCCAGGGGAGCTGAAGCCTGATTAGCCGTAGGGGGCAGGTTGGGTGGTGGCAGCAATTTGTTCCAAATTGAGGTTGCCATCCTGATTGGTTAATTGGTGGGCAGCTTGTGCAGGGGGTAGGTACGGGAGCAGGGGCAGAGTTAGACACTACATGACTACTGAACAAGTCAAAGCCATATGGATTGGGGATCAGGTATAGATTGGCTTCCTCATTATCTGCCTCAAAGGCTTGTGTATAAACAGGTGCCTCCATGTCCTGAGCCTTGCCTCCATTGAAGCTAGCTTACTGCTAGTGCTGTCAAAGATATTGCTGTTAAAAACCATTGTAAAATAAAACCTAGGATAAAATACTAAAAGTAGAAGTTTAAAATTATATGATTTATTTTTATTGTAATCACCATTCCATATTTGAAAGGTTCTCTTTTTATACAAATCAGGAGCCATGAAAATGAATAAAATGCCTCTGTTCCTAAATGAGATAGCTGTTGATTGGCTGTTAAACTGTTACTTTTCTATTTTAGGCTGCTCATACTACACATCTTGTGTGACTTCATTTTGTTTTGTGCTTGTGGAATCTTGCTTCTAGATTGCTCAAATTTTGTTTTCATTTTAGTCCTTCTGTTGATGCCTCATATGAATCCTGATTGGATTATAATATACTCTGTAACAGCATCCATTCATCTCACTTGTTGTGTCAGTTCATTTTGTTTATGGTTTAAACAATACCGCTTGATATTTGATATAATTTTGTATAATAGGCTAGTGAAAATTTGTTTTTTATTTGAAAGTTCATTTATTAACCAATTTTTTTAAATTATTTGAATCCTGAATCTCACACAACTTGGATTTTGTTCAAATCTGAAATTGTTTATTTAAATCTGAGGTATTTTTGGTTGTTGCCATAACTTTTACAGTAGTCTTAAAAGCTATGGCGACAAACAAAATGAACTCAGATTTAAACAAAATAAATTCAGATTTAAGCGAAATTGAAATGAACCCAAATCTATTGTAAATCAATATAAATTCATTTATTTTCAATTTTGCTTAATTCTGAGTTTGTTTTGTTTGTCGCCATAGCTTTTAAAACTACTTTAAAACTACTGTATATACTTTTTAGAAGTATAATAAACAAGATAAAGGGGGGAATTAAGAAGAGAATGATACATTATTTGATATGAGTTTAGAGTATTATTTAGTATCACGGAAAGCCACATACTTTCCATGTACATCATGGTAGTCATGGGGCTTATCCAAGTAATTGTTTCTCTTAGGTCATGAGGTTTGTCCAAGTAGTGTTCCTATTAGGACTCAAAATGTTTGATCCTTGTAATAGGTGGTCAAATGATAACAGTGCCACCAACTTAATGATTAGTCAGGGAATCATTCAGTGATTCACTTGAGGAATTAGTTTCCAGAGGGGGAGTAATTATAGATGTTGCAACAAATGTAATTATTGAGTCAGGAGGATATTTTACAATATGTACTTAGTATGCCACAAAATAATATAAAAACATGGGATTATAAACTGGTTTCTATGTGGCTAATTATTTTAAAGAGTTGCTGTTTTATTTTTAAGATCAAACTAATAAAAGTTTGTCTTTAAAAAAGCTTTATTTTTAAAAATCTAGCAACTTATTATAATTGAATAAAAGGAAAACTCATGAGTAAAAAGCTAACAAAGTAAGCAAATATATGATTATATTTTTAATTTAATTTAATATTAGATTAAAATCTTCCTCCTATATTAACTAAATGAGGTAAATACAAAAGCAAGGAATTGTGAAGTAAATAGCTTATTATATTGTACCTTATTGTGAGCAACTATAATTTGCTCACAAGGTGGAAAATGGTATTTAAAGCTGAATAAGTCTTCAGGATAAATGGATACATTGAGACATGATATGTTAGTCTGCAAATGTAGCCAATATTTGTTTCCTATGTCAGTATATAAGGAGTGACTGTCCCTTACAGATCCCATAAATTGATAATTTAAAGATATTAATGCAAGTATATTAATATATAATTTAAGGATGATATTGATTTGAAAGCCTGATTAAATGAACAGTTTGGATGATTGATGCCTAATCGGGGTTGGGATATATTATGCTATTGAAATTGCAAGAATGCAGTGGCCCCTGATCAGCTGAATTGAAGAGGAACGTTGATGCGGTCAGCGTCAGACCCAGCAGTGGGTAGTTCCTTGATCTCAACCTCTTATCTGCTGTAGATTTGTATTTTACGACCCCAAATAGGTTCGTTTTACTTAAATAAGACTTTGCAAGTTACTGTATGTTTGCTATTCCCCCCCAAAAATCGTATTCATTTTTATTTCATACTTGTACAGGTTATATCACTAATAACTGCGTCAATATCATTTTTCTTGTTTATTTAAAAGTGTGATTGGATACACTACATTATATCTTCCATTACAGTTTAAAGTAACACTCTTAATTTTGCAAGCGTATCAAGATACATTCATATCTGTTTATTTTCATTTTTCTTAATCGAAGTTCCAAAGGATTGAATGCCAAGTTGAAAGAATATCTTTTAGACATTGGGATTTTTCAAACTCAAGCCTTTGGAGATTGGATTTGAAACCCTATAAAAAACAGTCTAATCTGAGTTGGCTTCCGCCCTTGCTTATTTATTCAAAACATATCCCATTGCCCAGCCTCTTTTCTTATAATATCCTTATTTAGCACGAAAATATTTTACCAACAGGTTCTTGGTAAACGGGGACCGCCCAGAACAAAACTGATAATATGGATTTTTTCAGTCGCTTGAAGAATAGAATATCATTGACAAGGGTAGTTCCCAACCCTAAAGAAACTCCAGCTCTGGATAAATTTCATTCCTGCTGGACCTACTGTCATGTAAGTGAATCATGTAGAGGTTGCTAATATCGAAACAGGGGACTTATTTTACCAAGGACCAAATAAGTAGCCGCAAAGTACATGTTCAGTTGACAGAGATTCCAAGTCATTTGAAAACGATGGTAGATCTTCTTGTTCAGGAAGAGATCAAGCAAGACAATGACCATACAGGTGCTTGCATGGAATATCTCCTCAAGCATAATGTCCTTGGGGTCCTGGTAAATGTTTCTGAAGCAGATTTCCCACTTGGAATTCGAGGCGAGGCAATCCGCACAATATCAACGCTTGTTAACTTGCTTGACGCCAAATTTCTTATCCATGCCTCGGTGCATATTTCCACGCTGAAGCTGCTTAGGCTGTGCATTAGTGAAGGCCAGCCCGGAGAAAAGCACAACTTTTATGTCGAAGAGTTGATCGATCTGCTTTACACCTTGTGTTCCAAGATTCATGCGTCGCCCCAATTGCTAACAATATTCTTCTACGACCGCCGCTGGCTCACGACGCCGCACAAGCCGCAAAAGGTCTCGCCCAAAATACCACACTCAGAGTCAGGCGGCCTTGGACGCCATGAACTGCAGATCAACAACAAGATGTTCAATCCCGATGGCGAAGAAGAATCAGCCTCCAAAGCCACTGTGCTACATGACCATCCTGATTATGAATGTCTGTTGTTTTCCTATCTTCTCAAGTTTATCCACCGCGATGGCAAGAGTGGCGACTACGCACGCACAGGCCTACTATTTCTGATAGAGATCGCTTCTGGTAGTTTCAAGGACTATATTTTGGGACACAGCGACTTGTGCCAAATTCTCGCTGCTGGGCTTGGTGCCCTGTATTCTCAACTACCTCGCAAGCTTCTCATCCGGGCTGAGACCCTTCCTGGCACTGTGGTGCAGCAGCTTGATGCCGAAGAAGACGTAGCCGAGTGCGAAATGGCATCCTCCCCTGCTTTCCAAGTGCTGATGGATGGGTTTCTCAAGACTTTGGAATTCTGCCAGGACGTGCTGCAGCGTTGCCCAAGCCGTGCTATCTGCGTTGCGTTGCTTTCTGATATTCGCTCCATCTTTTTAGAGACTATCCTCTACCCCTCGATGCTGGAGTCTAGCGATAACGATGGCTCAGCAGTTGCTGTACTCTCCTACATCGACACAACGCTTCAAACGCTCCAAGATGGTGAGCTGTTGGATCTGTTTGTTCGCTATCTTATTTGTTATGAAGACGAAGAACTTCTCCCCCCTGGCTCTGATTCATCTTCGGTCTACTCCAACACAAGTTCATACGCTGCTGGTCGCCGCTATCGCCGCAACAGCTTCTTAGTCTTTAATCTGCGGGATCTACTTTTCAACAACATGCAGTCAGAATCGTCGGCAACAATCATAGCTGCACTCAAGCTTTTCAACACCATGCTGGCACACCATCCGCAACATTGCTTGTCGATGCTGGCTCAGGGCTCCCATTATACGGCTTCTTCTGCCCTTTCCTCGGGAATGGCTGCCTTCACAACAATGGCCAGCCACTATCACGAGACACAAGCATACTTCCTGCTCATAAACAATCTAGATCCACGCTTTAATGCCAATGGACGCATTCCAGGATACGAGCCATACCTACGCGCCGCTGAATTAGCTTACCGTGCACATCGCTCTTTCAATCACATGCGACAGGAACAGGCCAAGAGTAAGGGCCATTTCCGCAAGCACACAGTCGCTACTGCGCCCCTCGTACTTGACTCTACTTTGACCTATCCATCTGCGGCTCACCCGCTCTATCGCCTCTCGCGCGATGATTCGTTGCTGAGGATCCTTCTCCACCTACTGGCTGGCTTCTTTTCCAATTCGTGCGAACTCAATTTAGTCCTTACCCGCACGCTATCCGCTTTAGTTGCATGTCCCTTTGTAGCTTTAGACGAATGGGTTGCCTTTAAGTCGGATATATTCGTCACCCATGTTGAAGCCTCGCCACGCCCTGCCCATCCTGCCGATTCCGATGAAAGTGATGATGACCTTGATTTAGTTTACGCTGCTTCTTTGCCTCCTTCTGAGCGAAGGTTCGATGATCCCCGTCTCGTCCCTGGAGCTCAAGTTGTTCAGCAGTCGCGCAGTCCTCCGCCGGTATTTGAAGTTCTCAATCAGCTTGCTCAAGAAGTCTGTCAGCGCCGCTGTTTTACCCCCTCCCTTGACTTGCTACTTGAAGAACGTCGGCATGAGCTTTTCCTCAACGACATTGACCCCAAAACTTCTGCATTTATGGGTGGCTTTGCTTCTACGCCAACGCTAAATCGCATGTCCTCAAGTGACCCCTCTTCTCCACGCCCGCGTATATTCAATATGGTTTCTCCAAAAGAAAGTGGGCGACTTAAATTTCGTTCGCCCAAAGTTGAAAAGCCCAAAAAACTTTCCTTCTTTGGCAGCCAGACTCCTCAGGCCTCAATAGCCGAGGAACCAGATGAAATCAAGCCAGATTTAGCCTCACCCGTATCTACAACCAACCCCACATCATCAGGTTCTGATGCTGCACCCACCCCTGAGTCGTCTATCAATACACATCAGTGTTCCCAGTTAGATCCTGCCCAATGGACTGGCGAGAGGTTTTTAGACAACATCCTTATTCTTGAGGAAGCAACTAAGGAATTGATTGCAACAATCCATGTTCGAAGGGCGCGAGGTCTGGATGAAGTTTTATTCATATAGTAAATCCATGATAATTTTGCTTTACCTCTTTTATCAGTCTAGTATTTTAGCTGATAAAAACCTATCATGTCAAGTGGCAATCATATTAAGTTTATAATAAAAACAACTAAAATGTGAACCATTAATTATATTTGACAAAGGTCATGAACCTATTTTTTCTATCAACGTAAAGTTGTAAAACAGTTTTTAAAAAATATATGTAGAATTAACCAAAGAATCCATTTCTGAAATAAAAACTGCATTTTTTAAAAAAATAAATAGCTATTTTTAATAAAATAACTATCCGTTTATGTTGCAATAATTCCAAATCCTCACAGATCAACCATGGACCCTACTCAACCCATTGCGATAACAACCAATATCATGCATCAATCAACAGCCCCACCAATTGCCACTAAAGTGTCCTCACTCATGCTGTCCTAGCAGAAAAATTATTCACTCACAACTTAAAACTGAGCCAACTATCTTTAAGATAACTTCATGATATCCTATCCCAAGGGTATAAAACTCTTTTTTCTTTTACTAAATATATACTTAGTCAATTCAACTATTCTCTCTTCTCTAACTGTTATCTATCGCACAGTTATAATAGTAGTAAAAACCAGTTAGGCTCACTCATCTTAAAAATTAAGATAACATTACTGTCTACACTCACACACAAGAAGAACACCACCAAATTGTCACAAAACTCAAAGAATGGGAACACTAGGCCATAGAAATAGTGGTACCAGATTGCTTGAGATTCTGAAATAAACTGCTGATTACCAATGCACAATTCAATGCTATATCAGCCTCAGAAAGCTTATTCATACCAGCACTTGCTACAGTTTCAGGATACCAATTATTGATGAAAACACTGTTTAATGCGGGCAGAGGGATCTCTGGGCCAGAGGGTAATGCCCACCATAGGATGGGAGCCAACTTGATAATATAGAATAAGGATCAACCAAGCAAGGACCAGGGACTAGAATTTGGCACCATGGAATCCACCAAGCCTGTAAGATTAAATATAGAGTACTCCAAAAATCTGGGTGGGAGTGGCATCAGCAGTGATAGCACTTTCTTACAGGTGGTTGGGCCACAGGATTAGAGGTGGGGTCATTGGTACCAGGTATGTGGGCAGATAATTATACTTATTGTGATATAGTCTGGGAAGAACAGTGTACCACTTTCCTTCACAGCCAACGGTTTCTGAGACTCTGGTTCTTGACAAGGGGCTGGCAATAATTATATTATCCAGGGTGAAATTAGAATAGGCTGGGTTTAGAGGGTACTCAATAAAATGTACTGGTCCAAAGGGTGCTCCAGGTGGACATAATAACACAGGCAAGAGTTCTGTTACAGAAGTAACAATTTTGAATCCCTGAGCGGAATTTGAACCCACTCCCAGCCACCAGGTGAGGAGAGTGGGTGGCAGGAGCCTGCCTGCACCTGGATTTGCTTCAAAAAGCAAATATCCAGGTATGGGAACCACTTTCACCCTGACAATAGCTGTGGGGCCCGCCCTGGGCCCCAAAAGCCATGCCCAATGTTACAAAGGTAACAGTTTTGAAGCCCTAGGCGGGAATTGAACCCGCTCCTAGCCACCAGGTGGGCTAACAGGCGGGGGAGATTCACCTGCACCTGGATTTTTGCTTTTTGAAGCAAATCCAGGTGTGGGAATCATTCCTTCCCTGGTGGCAGCTGAGGGGCCCGTTTTGGGCCCTGAAAGCTACGCCCCAGCCTTGGTGGGTTTGGCTGGGCCTGGGCAGGCTATTTTTAGCTGCCCAGTAAACCCAGATCAAGCCCACCCTCCATTAAGTAATTTGGGGTCCCCAATTGGGGACCCTTTTTAATCAAGTTCTTTGGGCTCAGGAGAGCCTGTCAAGCCAGTCCAAAGATGGTGATCAAATTGGGGGAAACCCCATAACCTCAGAAGCCAAACCTGCCAGAATCAATGGCCAGCCAAGCCAAGATGGACCACCAAAAAGCCAAACAACTGTTCCTGAAAACACCAAAAATGACCATGAAGCAGCCAACTAAACAGCAGAACCTGAGATGCCAAGCCTTGCCACACAGATAGCACCAGAAGAATGCCCAGAGGCACCTGCATGTGAGTAAGTATATAAATCAGAAGCACTTGAAAAAGTTCTGTATTTTCATCCTTACCAAATAAAGTTGTTATGAACCTTTGGTTCACCAATCTGTTTCCATACCTATTTTTGATATTCTTCCATCTGCATACACCCAAGCGTCAGTACCCCTCTACTGGGATAGATAGTCAGCCTCCAGTTGACAAAACCAAAGCCTTTGACTACTACTGTCCACCCAAGCTCCGTTTGGCCCTGTGCATTTCACTGAGTATCTTGCCAATCCTGACCACAAACCCTGGACATTGGAAGACTTGCAGTGGTACACCTGCCCAAACACACCCAAGGAACCCTACCAAGTTGTCTGTGATGGCAAAGCAATCACCATCTATCCTTTGATCTTCAACAGGAAGTACAACAGTCCTGCTGCCTACTTGGTCCCCATAGAACTGCCCCTGACACCCAAACCAACCATCTCAACCCCCCATTTCTGAAGCCATTGGCCAGAGTAGTCAATTCCTGGGAGTGCTTTACCTGGCGCTCATAGGATTGATTGACTCTGCCTTGCCAGTGGCTGGACCTTGGGCTGTGGCTGGGAAGGCACTTTCCTACCTGGTAAAGTTAGGACCCATCATCTGGTAGGCCATGCCAGTACCTGCTTTGACTCCTCCCTCACCTGCTGGAGCTCCACGGTACTCTTGGTATCCTGATATTATGACAATCCACCCCAAACTTGGTAACCTGGGCCCCAAGATGTTATTAGAACTTGGGGCTACTTGTATGTTTATTTTTATGATTATCACTTATTACTGTTATTTGTGGCTATCATACTAAGTCTCCTCCATGTGGAAGAGAACGACCTGGACCTTGGATGATTCTAAGGATGCTCCAGAGAGCAAAGACCCAACTGCAGCAACCTCCTCCCAAGTACAGAACGTCATTGTGAACCAAACCACCTCCAATCTGACCATGCCCCAGATGGGCAAGCTCAGCCTAGAGGGGGCTAGAAGAGCCATGCCAGTACTACAACCGCACTTCCTAGCCAATGCCGCCGCCTATCCCAACAACACAGTCAAAGTCTTGGGAGTAGCATCCATGCTAACAGGGGACGCCCTAGACTGGTTTAACAAAGCCACCACCAACGGCGTAGATTTTTGCTTAGAATATGCTTGATTTGAGGCTGAACTAATGGCCACAGGAGAGGACCAGAATACCTGTCACTTTGCCTTCATGACCCTGTTAGAATTCAAGCAAAACAGCCGCCCACTTCAGACCTATGTAGAAAAGTTCACCAAACTACAGACCCGTGCTATGCTGGACAACAAATTGGCTGCCATCCTATTCAGAAAAGGCGTGAACCCAAGTTTAAAGGACCTCCTCAAGCACCACAATTGGATTAGAAGAACTGATTTTGCTCTGCTGAGGACTAAGCTTAAACCAAGAAACCCATGGCAACATCCCCCATGGACCCCAGATGGCCAGAAGCCCCACTGCGGCCAGACCAGCCATGACACCTGAGGAGTTGCAACAACATTACAGAGACAGGTTGTGTTTCCACTGCCATGAAGCAGGGCACCAGACCAGGGCCTGTCCCAGAAGAAACCAAACTTCAGGCTCCCTTGCCCAATTAAACACTACCTCTCAGTCTTATAAGTATATCATAGTGACCCTAGAAGTGGGAGATAAAGTATTTCAGAAAAGGCTTTCTTAGACACCGGGGCTGACAAAAGTTTCATTGACCCCTCATTAGCGTCCAGGCTGGAACTCACCCCCTCAGATACTCAATTCCAAGTCACTATGGGAAACAGCTCAACTGACATTGGCCAAGAATGTAACCAACACCTCAAGCTGAAGATTGGGCAAAACACATACCCCTTGTCTGTTATATTGCTGAAAGAATTACCACACCCATTGATACTTGGAGACTCCTGGGCTGACAAGCATGGTGCAATCCTGAACTATTGTGAGCAAACTGTAACCCTGGGAAAGGAACCTAAACCCAACACTGTACCCATTCAGCTGAGCCCACACATAGTACCCCCCATCAAACTCATGACCTTGAGATTAGACTCTTGCTCAGGGAAGCTGCCCTCAGCCCTCAAGAAATGGGCCAGTGTCTTCAGCAAAGAGGCAGCAACTCAACTACCTGAACACTCTATCTACAACCACGTCATTGACTTACTCCCTGATACACAACCCAGCCATGGCCCCATATATAGTTGCAACCACAAAGAACAGGTGGCCTTGAAAGTGTACATTGAAGACATGACCAAGAAAGGATTTATCTGAGTCTCAAAGGCCCCATGCTCTTTCCCCTTACTATTTGTTGGGAAGAAAGATGGGGAATGATACCTTGTGTAAACTACCAGAAGCTTAACAGAATCACAGTAAAAACCTGATATCCCATACCTAATGCTGATGACCTATGCAATGTCTTGACTGGAGCACAAGTATACTCTAAAATTGACCTCTGAGACGCTTTTAACCAAATCAAAATCAAAGAAGGCAATGGATATAAAATGGCTTTCGAAACTTGATATGGACTCTATGAATACCTGGTCATGCCTTTTGGGCTATGCAACGCCCCTAGAACTTTCCAAAGGATTATTAACTTGTTCCTTGGAGAATACCTTGACCAATTATGTGTGGCATATCTTGACAACATTCTGATGTATAGCAAAACACATGAAGACCCTCTCTGCCACCTGGACCTCATATTGGAGAAACTAGCAGCAGTCAACCTTCACGTCAAACTCAAGAAGTGTGAGTTCTTCCAACCTGAGGTAGAATTCTTGGACTACATAGTACAAACTGGTGGATTTGCAATGGCCCAAGATAAAGTGGATGCAGTCACAGCTTGGTCCACCCCCACCTGTTGGAAGGATGTTAGGAGTTTCCTGGGGCTAGCAAACTACTGTAGAGATTTCATCAAAAGTTTTCTCAGATTACTCTGCCCCTGACCCGCCTTTGTTCAGACAAAGTCAAGTTTGAGTGGACCCCCAACTTTATTGTTGCCTTTGAAGCCCTTAAGAAAGCATTCACGTCTGCCCTGGTCCTTGCCATGCCTGACCCATCTAAACCTTTTGTGCTGGAGACAGATGCATCCAACTTTGCGGTGGGAGGGGTGCTTTTTCAGGAAGAAGGGGATAGTATGCTACATCCTGTAGCATATTACTCCAAAAAGATGATCCCTGCTGAAGGAAATTATCCTATATACAATAAAGAAATGCTAGCTATAATAAAGACCCTGAAGCACTGGCGCAGATACCTATGTGGCGCTGAGCACCCAGTAAAGGTCCTAACTGATCACAAAAACTTGGTTTACTTCTTCAAACCACATCAGCTTAACCAACAACAAGCAAGATGGGCCCTAGAACTGGCAGACTATGTACTAGAAATTGACTATAAGCCTGGCAAAGTAAACATTGTCCCAGATGCCCTAAGTAGAAGAGCCAACCTGATCCCGTCCTCCACCAAGTTGAGAAATCATAACACCCATACCCTGTTGGATACAACCAGTGGAAGAATACAGCTAAACTACCTGAAATTTGTTGCTAAGAAATTGGACATATTAGAAGCTCAGGCAAAGGACCCTTCTGCCAAGACTATGGTCTCAGAACTCTCAACACAACTAGACAGCCTCCTGTACAAAAGAGGTTACTCACTAAAAGGAACCACCTTACTGTTCCAAGGAAGAATCTATGTACCAGAAGGATTAGCTTGGATTTATGTACTAAAGGACTATCACAACTCAGAACTAGACAGCCACCCGGGCCGCCACAAAACCCTTCAAAGCATCAAAAGAAATTGCTTGTGGCCCAAGATAGACGCAGATGTTATCAACTACATTGAGGGCTGTGAGACATGCAGGAACACCAAAACAAGACGCTCTAAGCCAGAAGGCCTCCTCTTCCTCCTAGACATCCCTTCAGGCCCCTGGAAATCAGTATCCATGGATTACATAGTTGAACTCCCACCCTTCAAATACTACAACGCAATTCTAGTGATGGTTGACTGTTTCACCAAAATGGCCTACTTTGTCCCCACCACTACGCATTACACTGCCGCTGAAACCATCTGATACTTTCATTACCAAATACTCACCCAACACGGAACCTCAGAGGAAATAGCGACAGACCAAGGACCACAGTTCACATCTCATTATTGGGCGCAAGTGATGAAAGACCTAGGAATCAAAAAGATGTGTGTCTACTTCCTATCACCCCCAGACTAACGGCTAAACTGAACGGGTAAACCAGATTTTTGGACAGTACCTCAGATGCTATGCAAACGCCAATCAAGACAACTGGGCAGACCTATTATCCACAGCCTAATACACATACAATAGCAAAGATCATGCATCCACCAGGATGTCCCCCTTCAAAGCCAATTACAGATTTGACCCCACTTGGGACCCCAAGATTGTAAACCAGGAGTCTAAAAAAGCAGGTAGTACTTGGATGGAACACATCCACAAAACCCAGATGACCTGCTCCCAAAACCTAACCTGCGCAGTACAGACTTACAAAGCCTTTTCTAATAGAAAGTGCACCCCTGGAAAGCCACTGGAGATTGGGGATGAGGTCTATCTAGACTCAAGGAACATACCCCTAAATGTCCCATGCCGGAAGCTAGCTCATCAAAGAAGCAACCCCTACCAGATCACAGGCCAAGTAGGCAAAGTAGCTTACTGTCTGAAGTTACCTGACACCTGGAAAATACATGACTTATTCCATCAATCCTTGCTGTTCAAAAAGGACAGAACGTCCCTACCCCACCAAAAACTGAGGACTGCCCCTCTGCCCATCCTGGTAGGGAGATCCCTTGAACATGAAGTAGAGTATATACATGGCAACCGTACCCACTACTGTAGGGCACAGTACTATCTCAAATGGCTAGGATACCCGCCCAAGGAAAGCACCTGGGAACCAGCTGACAACCTTACCAATGCAGTTGATGCTGTCTGCCAATATTGGGAGAAGAAGAAAGCCAAGTCCGGTTTAGAAGGGGATATTGTTACAAAAGTAACAGTTTCAAAGCCCTGGGCAGGAATCAACCCTGCTCCTAGCCACCAGACGGGGCTAGCGGGCGGGAGAGATTCACCCGCACCTGAATTTTTGCTTTTTGAAGCAAATCCAGGTGCAGGAATCATTCCTGCCCTGGTGGCAGCTAAGGGGCCTGTTTTGGGTCCCAAAAGCTACACCCAAGCCTTGTTGGGTTTGGCTGGGCCTGGGCAGGCTATTTTTAGCTGCCCAGTAAATCCAGATCAAGCCCACCCTCCATTAAGTAATTTGGGGTCCCCAATTGGGGGCCCTTTTTTAATCAAGTTCTTTGGGCTCAGGAGAGCCTGTCAAGCCAGTCCAAAAATGGTGATCAAATTGGAGAAAACCCCATAACCCCAGAAGCCAAACCTGCCAGAATCAATGGCCAGCCAAGCCAAGATGGACCACCAAAAAGCCAAACAACTGTTCCTGAAAACTCTAAAAATGACCATGACACAGCCAACCAAATAGCATAACCTGAGATGTCAATCCTTGCCACACAGATAGCACCAGAAGAATGCCCAGAGGCACCTGCATATGAGTAAGTATATAAATCAGAAGCACTTGAAAAAGTTCTTTATTGTCATCCTTATCAAATAAAGTTTTTATGAGCCTTTGGTTCATCAATCTGTTTCCATACATATTTTGATACTCTTCCATCTGCATACACCCAAGCGTCAGTACTCATCCACTGGGATAGATACTCAGACTCCAGTTGACAAAACCAAAGCCTTTGACTACTACCGTCCACCCAACACTCTGTTTGGTCCTGTGCATTTCACTGAGTATCCCTATAACCCTGACCACAAACCCTGGACCTTGTAATACTTGCAGTGGTACACTCACCTAGACACTCCCAAGGATCCCTAAAAATTGTGTGCAATGGCAAGGAGATTACAATATACCCTTTGATATTCAACAAGAAATACAACAATCCTTCTGCCTAAATGATCCCCATGAAACCACCCTTGACACCCAAGCTATCTGTCTCAACCCCCCACGTCTGATGCCACTGGCCAGAGTAGTCAATTTCTGGAAGTGCTATACCTGGCACTTAGAGGCTTGATTGATTCTGCCTTGCCAGCGGCTGAACCTTGGGCTGTAGCTGGGAAGGCTCTTTCCTACCTGGTAAAGTTAGTTCCCATCATCTGGTGGGCCATGCCAGTACCTGCTTCAACTCCTCCCTCACCTGCTAGAGCTCCACGGTACTCTTGGTATCCTGACACCCAAGCTTTGGTGGGGTTGACTGGGCCTGGAAAAGCTAAAATTAGCTGCCCAGAACTCACAGTTTAAGCCCACCCTCCATTTATTAATTTGGGGTTCCTAATTAGGAACCCTTTTAATAAAGTTCTTCATCCTCAGAAATGTCTGTCAAACCAGTCCAAAAGTGATAATCAAAATGAAAATGACCCCATGACACCTGCAGCCAACCCTACCAGAACCAATAACCAGTCAAGAAAAGATAGACCACCAGCAAGCCAAGCAGCTGTTCTCAAAGACCCCAAAAATTATGATAAAAAAGCCAACTAACCAGACAACAGAAGTTGGAATTCCCAACCATGCCACCCAGATAACACAAGAAAAATTCCATGAGGCACCTGCATGTGAGTGACTATATAAGTCAAGAACACCTGCGAGATTCTGTATTGTCATTCTTACCAAATAAAGTTGTTATAGACCTTTGGTTCACCTATCTGCTTCTATACCTATTCTTGATACTCTTTCATCTTTAATCACCTAGACACCAGAACTCACCCTCAGGAGTTGAACACCAAGCACCAGCTGGAGACCCAGAAGTGTTCAATTATTCCTGCCCCCTTGACGCTCTGTTTGGTCCTGTGCACTTCACTGAGTATCCTCATAACCCTGACTACAAACCCTGGACCTTGGAAGACTCACAATGGTACACTTGCCCAGGCTGTCATGCCCTGCCCCAAAGGGCAGGCTCTTTAAATTTTTAATATTTATTATTTTTGTTTGGTTAGATTTTTCATTATTTTAATATTTAAGTATTTTTAAATTAATTACCTTGTTTTTTGATGCCATTTGCTTTTGAATTGTTGTTGTTGTTGTTGTTTGCTCTGTTGTTTGCCTTTTCCTTTATATATATATATCTACTTTAAAGTTAGAATATTTTCACTCACTTACCTTTCAAAACCCCCGCTTACGTTGTTGCCGCTCCCCCAGCTTTATGTTGCTGATCTGCGGGCTTACTGGGTTTCTGTCTCCTACTTTTCCTCCATGCTCTGCTCAACTTCTCCTGTTTCTCCTGTCCTTGGCTGTTGTTCCCCCATGCCAATCATTTCTAACTGAAGAAAATTTAACTATAAATAAAGAGCTTGTGAAGAGTAGGCTTTAAGCCAAAATTCTAAGTGATTTCTTCCCCTTCAACTTTTACAATTTTTTAACTTCATATTTGTAATTTTAAGAATTTTGTTTTTTAATTCATTTTTTTAGTTTAGCTTTTCCTTAAATCCAAATGGAACTTGTAAAACAACAAGCCTTAGGCTTGTTGTATCCATTTTTCCCCTTAAGAAATCTTTCAATAGTTATATGTATCAATTTGCCAATGGAGAATATCCTAATATTGATATTCCTTTAGTTACAAATTGTTCACTATTGAACACTTTATTCTATCTTTTTTGCTTAGGGTTTTTACACTCTATTACTCCATTTGTGATGCAATATAAGTTTTTAGCAGGTTACTGTAAGATCATCTTACAGACAGTTCCTACGTTCTTATATCTTTTAAATTTGAATCCCAATGCTTTGCATGCTCTAGTCTATAACCTTGAACCATTATGGGCAAGACCTTACACAGACGCTCCCAAGGATCCTGTCAGGGATCCAGTCTTGGGAGGCTGGCCCGTCGTTTTCAGGGGTAACTTGGGCCAGGTTTTTTGCGGGCAATGCTCACCACAAGAGGGGAGCTAACTTTAAAAGGTATGAGGCTGACTTTCCCACCCAAGACTACAGGCTGGTGGCCGGTATTATAGTTTCAATCACCCCTGTGAGGGTGATGTACACAATCCCAAACAGCTTGCCAGGATGGTTGGTTGGGAGGTTGGGTGCAGAAGCGGGCATGGGTTTTGGGGTCATGGGTGGTTCCATGGATAGGTTGTAGGCAGGGAGATAGTTGAATTTCCCTCTGAATAACTTGGGTGTTGAAAATATCCAAGGGCCTTGTCGGTTGTATCTAACTGTGGATTGTATGCAGGCCAGGGGATCAAGTTTGAGTATCTTTTCTGGGGTGTATTCTTTGTATTCAGACTTCAGAGGATAGTCAGTAAAGTAGATGGGTCCAAAGGGTACTCCAGGAGGACAGAAAACAGCAGGCAGCAGGGCAGGAGATCTCAAACTGAATTGGTAGACAGCAAATAAAAAATAAGGCAATAGCTGTATGAGCCAAATTAACATAACCTTTATTCAAAAATGGCAATAAGTTTGAAGCGCAGGGTCCTTGGGTCTATATAGTACCCCCCTCCAAACTTAACATTTTCCATGGGGGGTTTGTCAGGGCGTTGGGAAGGCCAAGGCTGGGTGCTTGGGTCCAAAGGTGGCAAAATGGCACTCAGCCCGGGAGTTCTTTCATTGGTCAGAAATCTTGATTTGTCTTCCTGACCATCTAGCTTTAGTGTTGAGGTCATGGGACCGGGTTGCAGGCCCGTGCCTCTTTCCCAGGGTGGCTCTTGATTGGTTGCTGGTGTAGACTTCAAGTTTATGAAGCTAATAGTTGCCAAATCAGTGCCTCCATTAGGCGCTGTGATTAATCCTCCATTTGGTGTGATTATTTCTTTAGATTGTCTCTTTTTACTGCATGGGTTAATACGATTGGTGTCAGCTTGTGGGAGCTCAATCCCAGAAAAAAGCGGGCAGGCGGTCCACAGGCCCAGCGGCCCAAAGGAATCTAGGTTTGGGGTTCAATTCCTGCTCCCGGGCCCAGGTTTCTAGAGAGGAAGAATTGTCAATCCTGACATATCCCTACCAAATTGTGAGTGACAGCAAGTAGATTAAAATATACCCTTTGATATTCAACAGAAAATAAAACAATCCTTCCAACTACCTGGTCCTCATGAAACCACTCTTGACACCCAAACAGTCCGTCTCAACCCCTCCCCACTTCTGATGACACTGGCCAGAATAATCAATTCCTGGGAGTGATATACCTGGCACTCACTGGGTTAATTGATTCTGCCTTGCCAGCTTGGACCTTAGTCTGTGGCTGGGAAGGCCATCTCTTACCTGATAAAGTTAGGCCCCATCACCTGGTGGGGCATGCCGGACTGCTCTTGCCCCTTCTTCACCTGAAGAGGCAGTGCGGTACTCTTGGTATCCTGATAAGGTCCCCAGGTTTGTTGATAGGAGTGGTAGGGGCCTGTGGGACTGGAGTGAAGATGGTAAAATGCTAAAAATAGATAGGTTAAAATTTGTGTGAACCAAAGGTTCATTTAAACTTTATTATCAGAATGGAAATACTGCTGTCCTCCTCATAGAAGGGTTTTTATACTATTAGAATTCATATCTCCAAAATTTGTGGGCTTTAGATCCACAGGCATTCTTCCAGCAGGACTTTGGCATTTGGGGAGGCTTCTTGGGCAGCTAATTCTGGGTTATCTGGTGTTAGAGAATAGAAGTGACAACACTCTATTTCTCCACCTCTATTTCCTTCATCACATGTCCTGGTCAAATACATTATTGATTTGGTACTGGGGACTGATGTTGACTGACACTTATTGGAGGGTTTATTTTTAAGTTTTGCCTTAACCTCCTTTAGACAAGTAGCTGCTTCTGCATAGGTTTGGACTTTTAATGGCATGCATTCTACTGAGAACAATGCTCATTTTGGAAAATCTCCTTGGGTTTGTAGGCAGGTCATCAAAAAGTCTTTGAATTTGAGCCCAAAAAAACACCGGCAGCCAGCCCCTTGGCCTGCAGGCCGCGTTTTCTGAGGGCCAGGATTTGATTCTTGGTTTCAACTTGTGCTCAATACTAGAATCAAAATGTTATTCATGACAGCTAGGGTACAATTTGCACCTGAGCTCAAGAGCACTGAACCAGTGTAACTTCTAAAGCAGGAAGAATATGACAGCAATTTATTTGGGTTTCTGAAAATAGTATAGAGTACTGGGTTGCTTGACAGTAAATGAATCATTGGACATTTGTTGACGTCCTCAGGTCAATATTTATCATTGGGCAAGGCTGATGGTTGTTGGGGAGAGCTTGGCTTGCTTATTGCTATCCCCAGGGTTTTTCCTAATCCAGTTTGCCTTAGGTGGCAGTAATACTGAAATGTTTGTAGTTGTATAAGCCATTGTTTATGTTGTTATGGCCATTAGATATCTGAGGTTTATTGTTGTTGCTGTTGCCAGGTGAAGGGCAACTGAAACGTCCCAGTATGAGAGTCTTTGGTCCCACCTATTTTTCCAGTCTGCGCCTTGTGGAGTGTGTTAGAGATTTGTTCCACTCTCTCTGCCTCACAGTACAGACTTTGAAGGTTAATGATTTGATCTAATTTGATGTCTTATTACATGAGGTTTGAGGATGTTGTAGTACATAAGATGTGTAGCTGGGTTGTCAAAAGACATCTCCAAAGGCGCATGTAGGCACAATTCTTTATAGGATCTTGTTAATTCCTTCACTGTACCAGTTTGTGTCAAGTTCTTAACCTGGCAGATAATTATGAGGGCAGTATCCTTCATTAAAAATCTGGCCAAGAAGTCTTAGTGTGGTTTTTATGCCACTGGTTGCACCAAGTGCCTGTGTTGTGGGTCAGGCAAATAAGGATCTCTGCAATCCAGAAGCAAGTCAGGAACTCCATCTGTGTCAGCTTGTTTTGGGCAGATTGAATCAACACTGTGATATTGTTGTTGTTGGCTCCTGCAAAAAATTCCAAGGCAGCACTAAAAAGATGCTGGGCCACATGTGCAGGCATGATACTCTCATTGTTTATTTGAGGTTTGCACAAGAATGTTTGAAAGAACCCTTGCACCAACAGGGCATTGAAGGCGGGAACTGGGATTACCATGTTTTGGTAAAGGACATGTACTTCTGGTATTCCAGTTCCTGGCCTGTAGGGTGTTCAAAACGAGAAGCCTAGATGTGATTCTTTTGTATATTTGTTTAATGCATCAATTACAGGAAAGAGGAGTAATTTTGAAAAGAAAGGTAGGATGGGAAACCTGCCTGTTCTACTAATTGTCAACTGTGCTTTGTTAGCAGAGTTAAACAGGAAAAATTATTTGAAACTAGATCCTTATATTTATTGAGATGTGGGAATTAAATATTTAGGGTGAAGCATTATAAGAGGAACAAGATTGGGACAATCAGACAGTTGGATTAAACATGGGTGATGTGATCCTTGTAATAAGTGAAGCTGTCAGGGATCTATCCCGTGGGGGTTTCCTGAGAAATTGCGGGCGGGTGGCCACAGGCCTGGAGGGTAGGGACCATCATAGGATAGGAGCTAACTTTAAAATATAGGATAAGGATTTGCCCAGGAGAGCCCAGGGTCCGCTGGCAGGCACCATTGAATCAATAAGGCCAGTGAGGGTGATGTACATCACCCCAAATATCTGAGTGGAGGTAGATTCATTGGTTGCAACAGATTCCTGCAGGCGGTTGGGCTGCAGGGTGAGAGGTGGTGCCATTGGAACTAGATAGGTGGGCAAGTAGTTGTACTTGTTGCAGAATAGAAGGGGAGGTATGGAGACTTTGGTTCCTTCTCTGTAAAAAGTTTCTGTCTCTCTAGTTCTGGCCTCTGGGTTGAGATTAGGATTTCCTCTAGGGTGAAGTCCAAATACGCAGGGTTAGGTGGGTACTCTGTGAAATTTACTGGGCCAAAGGGAGCTCCTGGTGGACAATAGAATTTGGGTGGCAGGTCCACAGTTTCTTGGGGTTGGTGGGTGTGAGGTATGGAACCGCGGGAGGTAGACTGCAAATGAAATAGAACTAAAATCAAATATGGGATGACCTGGTTAAACCAAAGGTTCATGTCACTTTATTGCAAGAATGACAATGGGCAACTTCCTGGCGGCCCGGGGTATAAGTATGCCCAACTACCATGGGAAAATTTTGTAATTCTCCTTGGGCCAGGTGGTATCATCTACCAGGGTCAGGCAACCTTTGGTGGCATCTTGCATGGGAGATCTTTCATTGGCTGGGTTAAAATGAGAAGACTTGAATTCCCTTTTTGAGTTGCAGGATTTGTCATCCTTGGGTGACCCACATTCCACGGGAAGTTTCTTCAATTCCCTGGCTGTGGTGGCCACAGTTATCTTGGGATCATTGGCCAAGCCTGTGCTCCCATTGGCGGGACTAACAGAATTTTTTTTGCAGGAGAGGCATAGGTGCTGAAAACTCTAGGTTGATGGGCATCAGGAGTTTCACCAAAGACAGATTTGGCTCTGGTTTGAGCCCAGAAAAACACAGGCAGCTGGGCCTGCAGGCTGGCGGCCTGCAGGGTGTCGGGGTTTGAATCCCATAGCTGAAATGCTTTCATGAGCATTGTTAACAAGAGTTTGTCATTTGTGACAGAAGTGCAAAATTAAGTTTCCTCCTGATCTGGGATTGTCACTGTTTCTTGTTGCTGGATTTAGTAATTTGAGACAACTTCTGCATTTGGCTACAGGTCATGAGGAAGTTGGTCTGGGGGTCACAGAATCTCTTGTGAAGAACTTTGCCGTGGGTTGACCCTATTGTTTTGAACTTCCAAGTCAAATACAACTATCCTTCAAGCTTTTGACGCTAGCATTGTTGTGAGAGAGGGGAGCTAAACTAACTAAGTTTGGCCCCCATCCCGGGGGAAGGATCCACCAGGACATCATCCAGTGCAAAACTGGGATGGCCGCTCAAAGTGGCGTTCATAAGGAGGACATGGCATAAAATTGGGGGAAGTAGTAATCCAAGCCCATCAAGATCATCCCACCAAGCAACCACAAAGTGTGCTTGGGTGTGGGCTCTTGAGTACCTGAACCTTCTTCTGGGACCCAGCCAACTGGGTCCTCAGAGGGGAGAGACATTGGGGGAATCAAGCTTGGGGGCGTTGCAGGGACCGGGTCAAGGGCAGACAACTCAAGATTGTCACAAGTGAGACTTCTCACAATGTTCTCACTAGTAGCCAGTAAATCCTGGGCGTGCCCAGGGATATCCTCAAATATGTGCATAAATTGGGTAGAATCACTCCTCACCTGGTGAAATGAATATGAAATATGACCCCAAAGATCGGGAGAAGTGGTCCAAATCATCACCAAGACTGGTGCCAGGGTAAAGGCTACAAACTTCACCAAGGAGGCAAGCATTTAAGGCAGAGGAAAAATCAAACTAATTACTTTTACTTCTGTTATAACCAGAAAAAGAACCAAGGATTGGTATTTGCAGATTTTTTTAACAGAAACTGATGGTCTGGGAGTACTCTTGCAGCAGGGGCCTGTCAATGATGCTGTAGGCAGGAAGAGGCAACAACCGCAAACTATACGGTTTAAACTAAAGCAACAGGCGCCGTTTAAAGTGTATATGCGGCAAAGGGGACAACAAAGCAAAAAGAAAACAAAATCAAACTTAAAGTAAGTAATTATATGTTTTATAATACTAATCTTTGAATTCAAACTAGTTTTACATAAGTGGGAGAGGTAAGTGGGTTTGTAACTACTAACTTTAACTCTACACACTTTGAAAGCAGCGCCAGAAGCCAGGAAAGAGGTAAAAAGGTAAGGAATGATAGAGCAAATACTAACAAAGTCAGAAACAACAATGGCCAAGGAAAAAAGGACCCAAAAGTTCAATAAACTGTAAATCCACTGCCACCCTTGGCATTGGATTGCACCATCTTCCCCAGACGTACAAAGAAAGGCCCAAAAATATTGGCCAAACCCCTTAATTCTTTAGGGGATTTGGCACACACAGTTGATGAGAGATTTGTGCTGGCCTACCCCGTGAATCCATTGCCTTTGGTTGCTCCTTCCTGGGAAGAAACATTGATTGATTTAGACTACTTGTTGGCCTGGTGTTGCCCACTTTTAAAAACTATCAGAGCTAGCCAATCAAAGGTCATCACATTGACACTCAAAAACTCAAGTGAACTCCAAATGCCTGAGACTTCTTCTAGCCAATCAGATGGGACCACAAAAATTAGCTTGAAACCTTCCAGTGCCCCTGGCCTTGGCCAGCAAAATTTCTCTTCCAGCCAATCAGATGCAAGTCAAATGGTCATGTGATCACTCTTTAGCAACTCATCCCTTTTTACAATGTCAGGGGACTTTGTGTCCCCTGCTTGTCAATTTTTCAACTTATTAAACCTGGAAACAGTTGCTTTCACCTTGTCACTTTTGTTTGTAGACTCTGGTTTGGAGCCTTCTTTTAGTTCTAAACAAAGTGTTAGTTGTTGTCTCTTTAACTCTTACCTTCACACGGCCCCTTTCAAACCTGGTCATCTCTTTGAAGTCTCTAAACTTAAGTTTAATACTTAGTTGTTGTGTCTATTGTTTACACTTTCAATTTCACTTTTTGAACTTGATATTCAATTTAAATTTATTATAAATCTTATTTCAATTTTTGAGATCTTCTTGATTCTATTGGTTTCAAACCTGCTTTTGCATTTATTACCACTCAAGTTACCCAAGACTGTTACCAAGGCCCCCGAGTACCCCCTACTATTGCAGCTGGTTTTTTCCTCCTTGTGGCTGCCCATCCTGCAATAATTTTTATAACACTGAGGTCCAAAAATTTCATTTCTGAATTCCAAATTTCTTGGAGTTTGCAATCATGATCCTCCCTGTCATGAAATTTATGATGTTTACTTTGGCTCCCTTTTTGATCCTTCTCTGGACCACCTCCCCAAACTTATTTTTGTGTATCTCTTCTTCTGTCCGCCTTGTGGGGACAATCATTCTAGTCTCCTGCACCTCCCTGGTGAACTTTTCATCTCTGGGGAGGCTGTAGTCAAGAGTTTAGCCTGCAATGACTTGGACCTCTATGCAGATGACTATGCTGTGCCTGCCCTCACATTAGATGAAATGCTGGTGTCTACCCCTCCTGTCTTGGATGTGAATAACTTGGTACCTCTCCAAGCACCTGTGAAGCTGCCTCCTGCCTCCACTTGTACGCCCTGGTTGCTTATTGGGCTAGCGCTGATAGGGCTGAATGCCTACTTTCCACGGTTGTCCCTTGTGTCCTCCCTTTGGTCCCCCCTCCAAGCGGCCATCCCAGTACTCCACTGGGCGGCATCCTGGTGGTTCATCCCACTGGGATGGGAGCCAAATTTAGTTAGTTTAGCCCCCTCTCTCACATAAACTTGGTTTAAAAGTATAAAATTTAATTTGACAAAATGAGCAAGCAGGGGACCACAAGTCCCCTGTCTTGCTTTAAGGAAACCAATTTGAATTTAGAGATAAGCTGACCTCAGCCAGTCATTTGATTGGATGGGATAGAAATTTTGCCAACAATTTCAGGGGGCTTGGATAGTTTCTCATCAATTTCTGACCCAACCTCTGATTGGCTAGTGCCTAAAGGGCACTTCAGGATGCCATTAATTTCAGTTGAATTGGGTTTTGTTGAAGTAACCAAAGTGCAAACTGATTGTTTGGACTTGATTAATTTTAAATGCAGACAAGCTCATGCCAAAAAATAGTCCAAATTAATCAGAGACTCCTCCCAAGTGGGAACAGAGTTCAAAACATCAGTATTTGCCACCTAGGAAGGGTATGCCAGCACAAATCTCTCATCAATTTTGTGGGCTAAATCCTCAAGGGAATTGAGGGGCTTGGCTGGCTTCTGAGCAGATTTTTTTGTGCAACGCGAGAAGATTGTCCTATTCAAGGCTAAAGGGGGAAGTGACTTTACAATTGTAGGTCCCATGCCCGGAAAGAGTATTGACAAGAAATACATAATTAATGTAATCAACTTTGTCACCCAGTGGCTAGTGGAGCAGGCTGTCAAGGCCCACACTGACAATGATTGTCAGGGCCCAGAATAGACCAGACAAAACCCTATGTTACATAGGTTCAACGCCTGCAATTGAGCGATTGCGCGACCAATCAATTGCGTTGTTGATTATGCAGATTTACCCAAAGAAAACTTTAATTCCAAGTGGGGAATCAAACCCTGGTCAAGGCCAAGCCTGGGGGCAATTGGAAACCGTCCTAAAGCCAAGCAAAAAAGATTTTAATTGGCCCACACCCTCTGAAACCCAGAATTGGTCACTTGGGTTGCCAAATGGACTGAAATTCCCCTACCAGCTTCCCCAGGGCAAAAATAATGAAAGGACCCATCTAACTGATAAATCAGGAGTCACCAATGGGGCCCAGCTTGAGAATAGCCCATTTAAAACCCTTAAGAAGTTGCCAGTAAGTCCAATTGCAGTTTCCCAGAAGGATATAGCTGGGAACACTGGCATCCTCTTTCTTTGTTGACATCTTCATCTAATAAACTTTTTGGTTAATGCACACTGAGCATTTATACTTTGCAGAGACTTATTACATTATTACAAAATTTTATACTGCTGGTGCTTTCAAACAGATAGTACCTCCAGTACTAACGCCAATGCTGGGAAACAGAGCAACTTCTAGCTGCCTCCAACCAACCACTGCCAGCCTTTACCCCATCTCCTAGAGTGCTGGACCAAGAAATAATTCCTGCTTTTGCACTGCGCCCCTCCTTTCCTGGTGTTCCTCTGCTCCAACAACTTGCCCAGCCAAGCCTGACCATGAGCGCCGCCACAGGAGAACTTCCTCTCATTCCTTCCACCTATTCATATGACTACAGTAAGATTGGATTCGCCTATTTGACCATGCTGGGGCTCACTGAGCAAGTGATACCTCACATGAGAGTGTGTCATCCTTGGGCTACTGCTGCTAATTATGTGATGTGGATGGCCCCCGTCATCTACTGGGCCTTCCAGGATTGACCCTTCCCCTCAACTGAAGGTTTCCCTGGGAATCACCCAGGCCATGACAATGATGTTCAAAGATTCATAGGCAGAAAGATAATCCGCAAGTTTTTAAATCCAGAATTGCTCATCCCAGATGAAGGAAAAGAGCAAATGTCTGATGATACCAATGTATATCTTGCCAAACAAGGAGTCAAACATACATTAACTATGCCCTATCATTCTCAGGCCAACAGTAGAGGGGAACGTTTGAATGACAGCCTAGTGCAAGCTCTTGCTAAACTCACTACTGAAACACCTGAATACTGGCCCAAGCAACTACCAACCACCCTTCTTTCTTGCTGCTCCTGAGTGAACAGACCCACTGGGAAGAGCTCATTTGAACTAGTTTACAGCACACAGCCAAACATAGTTTAGGCCCTAACAGAGCCCAAGTTAGTAATGACAAAACAATTTCTGCCTGAAACTAATCCCAAGTACACCTCACCAAGGTAGATCAAACAGCCAGAGAAGAGAAGCGCCTAAAAGACACATTCACCCCTCCTAAAGAAAGGTGTGAGGTTGGGGATGAGGTTTGGATAATGAACACAGACAAAAAATTTATAACCCGAGAAAGTAGGCACCACCATTATCCTGAAGATAAATGACAATAATACTTACCTGTTACAAGGTTTGGGCAAAAGGAAGCAGGTCATGATCCTGCACCACAACAGGCTTTGACCATGTAAAGCCTAACAAAAAGGCACAAGACTATGATCCTAGTAACAGTACAGCAACTGATGGAATATGGTGCCCATACCCCAGACAACTTTCTCACAGGCCTTCCAGTGGAGGAAGCTGACCTTTAGCTGGGATGTGTCAAAACAGCAGAGTTGACTCCCCATAAAGGTTCTGCACAAGAGGACCTGTGCCACTCAAACTGACTTCCTCATTATTCAAAGCCAAATGTGAAAGTCAACCTAAATTCCAAAACAGGGCAACAAGAACCATTGACAATTCCAACCCAAAGGGCAACTCAATTTGGTGCTTGAATCATTACCAGAATCAAACTACTCCCTGCCCAATCCAATTGATTGATTTTCTCAATCTTGTTCCTCTTTAAAGGATTCACCCAAAATATATATGATACATCTCAATAAAGATAATTATCTAGTTTTCAATTATTTTCCCTCTTGTAACTCTGCTAATACAGCACAGTTATGATAATATATAACTCTATTTTATTATTAGCATTTTTCAAATTAAACTGCAGTTTTATATCCTTGATAATAATACATAAATATACAACTGTTAAAATAATGTGCCCTATATTTAAGTTACAATAACTGGCAATAAACCCATTTCAAGTGAAGGTGATAAAATTGAAGTGTCCAGATCAAAGTGCTTAAATTGAAGCACTCAACTCAAAATGAAGTAAACTTATAGTATTTTATTTCAGAGTTTTTCCTTTCCCACCTCTCCTCCCTTCTCAAAGAAGGTGTTGTTGACTCCTGGCTATGCTGAGAGCCAAAACTCTTTTTAAAAAAATTGGGTTTTCAGAAGGGTGGATCATATAGCATTGTATATTATAGATCTCATGAGTAATTGGTATAATTTATAGTATTTTACTGGTAAGCTTCTATAATAGTTTATCTTTAAAAAATTATCACTATTCAACTAAAATAGCTAAAATTAGATATCTGGATCTTGTAGAAAACATCTTTTATTTTGCTTAAACTTAAGTATTATTATAGCTTTACATAAGCTATAATAAAAATTGCAACTTTAAAAAAATTATGGTTTATAAAGTAGAACATTGTATAGCTTTATATTATATTATTTATCAATAAAGCTGTATATAAATTCTAGTGTGATTTTGCTTTTAAAAGTAAAAAGTTCTCTTTAAAAAATCAGCTAATCTAAGCATCTTTTTATTATCTAGCTTATGATTTTTATTGCATAAATAAACTTATTTTGGTCTTTTTAGTCTATTAGAAGCTTTTAAAAATGTATATTTTGCTATATTGAAAGGTATACGATTTTTGGCTTCAAGGTTAACTTCTGGAAATCAATTTCGGACTTTTATCTTTGATATTTTTGATTTTTGCACATTATTTCTTAGTTTATTTTTGGGTTAATATTTTCTCTTGGTTTATCCTTGAACAGACTTGTGATCTCTATTTTGTGATTTGGAGTGTGCAATATTTTACTAGAACCTATTTTAGACAGTTCTACATTATATTTGATTTTCATATTGAAACATGGGTATCAAAATTGAATTTTCATTGGTTTTAGTTATAGCCGAGCTTCTTGATTTGGGTTGCTTTACCCTGGTTTCTTACCTTATATTCAATTCATATTCCCAATCCTGCATTTACTTTTTAGATTTACTAGTGGCTTTTGTTTATGCTTTTTGAAATTGTGGGATTGTCAAATCCAACAACCAAATTTCAAATCACAGTGAACTTAAAGAAAACGATGGATGGCTTCGAAAAATTCAATCCTGATGCCAGTTGATTCATTCTGTCCATTTGCAATATGCATCACAACTTGAAATTTTCAAAGCGTCTATGAGATCTAACATTTGAAATGTTCAAATAAAATGCCAAAACAAGATTTGATCAAAAAAGACCACACTCCTAATGTGATTTGAAATTCAGACATTGGTTTTGACAATCTTGCATTTTGCCTCACAGGCTCTGAAATTACTATAGTCACATATTGAAAAGGTAGGACCCGCAATTATTTTAAAAGTGAATGTGGGCAACACATACCTGGTACAAGGACTGGGTAGGAGATATCTCTCTAAGATAATGCAGCATGATTACTTTCATCTATTTCAAGACAGATAGAAACAACACAACTATGCCCTTACAGCCTAAAACACTAACTATTCAAGTATGGAAGTGAGCCCCGGACAACCTCCTTGCTGACATAATGCCAGAAAATGAGACTTTCCCTTGACTGGAGGAGTGACCCTCTTAAAAGGCTGACTCGACTGAAAAGACCTGTTACTTGAATCACCTGCCAAAGATTTAACTTCAAGATGTATCCAGCTGAGACTGCTAGCTAAGTCACTATAGCTAAGAACAGCACAATGTTAGTATAACTATTAAGTGATGTGATTTATAATTTATTGGGAAGAGAAACTTGTCTTACATCTAGAAGGATTTAAATGTAATTTTATTTAAAATAAACTTACATTCTTAAGGGAAATAGATACTTATGGAATGACAAGTATTGAAAGAGGGATACAATGATTAGGTTTAAAGAGTTAGAGAAAGCCGGATTCATGGAGCAGGCGGGCAATCTTTTCGTCTTCACGTTCACGGGGCTCCAGCTTGAGCGAGATCTCGTAGAGTACAGCGACATCCGAAGTCTCGTCAAGTGACTTCAGTATGAATTCCTGGATCTCAGCGACAGAGTCAAGGGCATAGGGCGAGTTTTGAAACTGCTGGATCTCACGAATAGTCTCAGCAGTTTTGGCTTGCTTGGAGAAATTAATAAGGTGGGGTTTAGAAGGGAGATAGTCGGAATTTCCATCATCGTTGAAGGTCAAGTCAGTCAGGTAAATGCCAAGGAAAGGCACGCAGGGGGGATCGATTGAGTGAAGCATTTCGCGATACCGAGCGAAATTCCTAGAGGACTCCATCATCTGCTTGTGGTGGTCAAGGGTGGCGCGAACTTTAGGAGGGACAAGCTCATTAGTACGCTTCAGGCGGTAAACGGGGGCCAAAGCGAAGCCAGCAAGAATAGACATGAGGGAGTTGAAGTTATTCAGTTGATGGCACTTTTCCATAACAGCTACAAAGTGGCGATACATAGTGACGCGCTTCCGGGTGTCTTTGCGCGTGAGGATGGAGTCTGCAACCCAGCGAGTGACTTTGTTGGACATTTCTGTCATGATGTTGACATAGCCATTGTTGTCTTTGCGGCTCCAAGCCTTGTTAAGGAACTCGGTAGGCTTTATCTTGTTGTAGTAGTTGGAGTCCATGATGGTGAGCTGGCGAGCAATCTCAAGGGGATCCAAATCTAGGAGGCGGAACTTGGCAAGGTTTTTTGGAAGCAGCGGTGGGGGAGCACTGCGGGCATTGCGGACCATCTTGCGCAGTGCGGCATCGCTGGATTCACGCCGCTTGGAGATCAGCTGGACAATGAGAACTGCTGCTTTGGGCATCACTTCGTTCATAGTGGTGCATGCGAACTGGCGCAGATTTTCCAGCCCAACGGCATCTTCGCCCTCGTTGTAGTATGTTTCTAGCCACAGCTTCATGATGTTGAATACTCGCAGCCGGACTGGGGTCAGCTTCTTTTCCTTCCATTGCTCCTGCTCATCAGGCTGCAGGCCCGGTGGGCATTGAAGATTGAAGCGTCGAAATAACAAGTCAAAGAACTGCACAGTTGACGTAAAGGA
Source organism: Entomophthora muscae (assembly GCA_014839935.2). Classification (NCBI taxonomy): domain Eukaryota; kingdom Fungi; phylum Entomophthoromycota; class Entomophthoromycetes; order Entomophthorales; family Entomophthoraceae; genus Entomophthora; species Entomophthora muscae. Next base: position 193,339 of record QTSX02004303.1, read on the forward strand.
TCGGTAGGTTAATAGGAACGTTGCAATAAAGGATGTATCCAGCGTATCGTGAGATGTCAGACGCTCCACTAGAGACACAATAGTGCCCCCCTTCACCACGTTATCTACAATGACAATGGAATCTTCGGCATAGTTGTGTTCTAGGAACCAGGGTGTCTCGGAAGGTACACGAACCGAGCGATTGCGGGATGGCGGTGCTTCCGAGTATGGCGGGGTTGGCTCATCCTCGGGCGTGGATGATGCAGAGGATGCAATGGATTGCGTCATTGAATGGCGTGAAATGTGCGTCACTTGTGTAGGCTGGCTATCTGTCGGATACATAAGCCGGGGGAAGGTCTCAACAGAGTGAACTGGGCGAATGCTAGGTGCAGGGGATGAAAGGGAGCGTTGCCCTGATGCCGGTGGGACACTCTGGCCAACAGGCTGGTTTGGGCGAAGGATAGCAGGCTGCCCATTGACGGTATAAAAAGACATGGACATTGCCCGGCGCGGACGGAAGTTGAGAAGCAACTCAATCGAAGTAGAAGCTGTAGACCCCTTGATGCGTCCTACCTCGCGGCCTAGCTGCTGAAGCTCATAAGCGTCTCGCTCCTCTTGTAAAAACTTGGCCCCAATCAATAGCCTGTATGACGAACAGTCAATGGCAGCAGCAGCACGCTGGATAGTATCGATGGTCTCCTGTTTAAGTTCGAGATCCTGAACTGCTACAGCCAGACGACCAACTTCCTCAATCATAGTATCACGATAGCTATTAAAGGTTGAAGCCATGCGCTCAGGGCTATCGCTAAAGGATAAAGAGTTGACAAGATCAAGGACATCTCCAGAGTGCAATACAATTCGGTGCACTGCAGACGCAAGATGGCTAAGATCATCACCATCAACACGCGTGAGGGCAATGACATCACCTGATACTTTTAAAACTAACTCACCCAACCTCTGAAGGCCATCAATCACATCCTCACAGCTTGGCTCGGTCTGGTCGATTTCCTGTTCCTGAACCCGCACTCCATTCTCTTGGGCGGTATTAACAAAGTGGCGAACAGTCAACAAAACTTCATTGACGCTTTGTTGCAATTTAGAAGCAGCATCAGGCGGTGGCCACACGCCAGCAGCAACACGGGCAGCCAGCATCATTGCCCCCAGAGCCTCGATCATGTGGGAATGGTGAGCTTTTAGTAAAGCATGGCCCCCAAGGACAGCACTGTCCTGGTCTGTAACACCAGCAGCTATCAGAAGCTGGCGGATAGCCCGGGCAATGCTGCTAGCGTGATAGGTAAAGTCCCATTTAATGCCATGCTTAATGGCATGGTTGAGGCGATGGACACAAAGTACTATCTTTGAAGTTGCAGAGGCCCAAGACGTTCCTGATTTATCTCCGTCAAGCGACGAAACAAATCCTGATGGCCTCCTTGAACGTCTAGCGGAGCCTTCAAATAGCGGATCAGATATGGTATCGCTATCATCTGATGAGCCCGAGCTATGAGAGGAAACTGAGTTGCGGGAGCTTGCCAAACGGGAAAGTGGCTTGGGCTATTCTGTTAGCGTAACTATATAGTAATCTTTACCAAAATGCGAGTAGTAGTGTGCAAAGTAGGCAGCTCCCAAAGAGTCTGGTCAGTCACCATATTGAAATAGTACACTTGATCATCAAGGGTCTTATGTACTCCCCAGTAGAGTGGAAGTGTCTTTGAGGTGTCTTGCATTCCAGTATACTGATTGGAGATGAATAATAGACAATAAAAATAATACCTCGCGAGGGATGATTTCATTGTAGAGAGAATGAAACAGAGTTGTTCGCCACTGTTCAGTAGGGTGAAGGTCACCATTTTCAAGTTCCTCATTGAAGATTAATGAATCCTCCTCTTCTTGGATAAAGCTGTTGCGAGCAGTGAACGAAGGAAGAATCGATTCCTCATCCGTAAAGCTAACGTTACTACTTTTGCGTTCATATATTCCAGAGCCGCTTATATAGCGCTTCCCGCATCCAGATGGTTCAGGAAAGCTTAGCTCATTAACCTGAGAGAAATTAGAATATGGCTGAGCAAAAATAAATTTAAAAAAAAACAGGAAAGATACTTAAGCGTCATTTAAATAATAAGCACAGGTTTTTAAGAAAGTTGGTTTAAAGCTGTGATACCTTATCATTCCACTCTTGCTCTTCCTCGGGAGTGAGAGGAGTGACAAATTGGGAGGGAAATAGTCCTATTTTATCATCGTGGCTCCCCTCCCACCAACCAGACTGGAGACGCTCAACAACTTGAAAGATATCCCCATGGCGAAAGGATAGAAGCGTAGGATCATCCGTGATATGATCACACAAAGCTTTCACAAGTTTTTGCGACATTTTTGAATATATCGCAGTTTACTCTTCTTGCCGAGCAAAAGATTATAGATAAAATAAAACTATAGGGACATTAGATTAAGACTTTAGCTAGAAGGTGTATATCTAATCAAAAATCGATAAAGCTTAAATAGAAACGGATCCGGTAGTGATTTAAAGGCTGAACATATTATTGCTTTTAGATGAGCTTTAGCTCTAGTTCAAATAGTTCACAAGGAAAAAGCTGATTGAGGCGATTAAATATTTCAGGGAATTGTGGAGCATAATGCAACCTACCGAACTTCGAAGTTATAACCCAATAGACCAGAGAATAAATACACCAGGTGAGGTGCTTTATTGGAGAATACAGCGAGTTGTACGATATGGGCACAGACGGGAAAAATAGATAAAGTCAGGTTGGCGTTGTGAAACTTAATTGGGATGGGCTCTTCACTCGCAAGGCCACTAATTGGCAACTCAGAAAGACTTGCTTATGAATTGGTTCAATCCAGCATGAAACTTCAGTGGATGAGCCACGATTCGTGGCTCAACCTTTGCGTCAAATTCAAATATATATTCCCACTATAAAATGACGAAATGGGCTCTGCTCAGCTATCATGATCCAGCATGAATATCATGATGCAGGATCCAAAACATTGAAATTTGTGCAGCCAATAGAACGATCCATATCTCTAATTAAACCAAATCCATTAAGCCCCAACCCTGCAGCTATCTACCAGATAATAATCCAACCTTTGACTTAAAAGGAACCTATAAAAACTTTGGCTCTTACAAGAGATAACAAATGCTGAAATATCCTGCCAATACCTTAAGTTATATATGTAAAATAAGCCATTCTAAAAAAACATTTTCAATTGTGCAGCTAAATAAAATAGCGTAAATCTAGTTAATAATGCTACAATACTTTCCAGAGCTATTGAGATGGGCGAACCAAATTTGGCTCAAAGCGAACTAAAGTTGCATACGGAACGAAGCATACCGTTAAGCACATGGGTAGATCTAGATTAATGGAGATATAGGCTTTATTGGGCGAATCAACCCAAACACTCAATGCTTATATCAATCATACAGCACACCAAAGCCATGTAGTAACATTAGGATCTCAAGATGCAAACAATTCAACTCACACCCATCTAAATCTATATTTTATTTACTATGTTTTGATCATATTGCACAGTAGTCACGTACTATAATGCAAACCCCGCACATGAAAATGAGGGCAATAGCAAATCAAATCCATAGCACACAAACCACAAACGAATCATGCCAGGCACTATCTCAGTGCTAGGCTGTCCAAATCAATGCACATGCTCTAAAAAATTGCACATGAATATTCTTGGTTTAATTTTTGGGCATAAAAGTTGCACAGAATTAAAGGATAATACAAAATCAATATATATAGCAATAATAGGGCCAATCCAACCAAATATTTCAGGGTACCATCCTGTTTGAGTCAGCCCTTCAGATGTAGGAATAAGGCTGGCCATCAGGACCCACCACAGGATTGGTGCCAAATTTAATACATAAGAGAGAGACACCCTACCCAGGACCAGGGGCCAGCTGTGGGAACCATAGTATCTTTTTTTCCTGGAAAGGACAATGTACATGATGCCAAACAGCTTGTTTGAGTTATCCACTGGCAGGTCGTGAGCAGGCAGGTAGCTGAGCTTTGGGGTCAAAGAGAGATCCACAGGGACCTGATAGGCTGGGAGATATTTCTATTTATCTCTAAACAACCTGGGTTCAATGATATACCAGACCCTTCACATTTGATTCTTGTGTGTTCTCTAGTATGGGCCAGAGAGTCAGATAACAGATTATTTTCTAGTGTGAATTCCTTATAAACTGGTTTAATGAGGGTACTCTGTAAAATAAAAGGTCCAAATGAAAAACCAGTGGGCTTGTAAACCTTGGGTGGGATGACTGACAGACGGGAGATAGAATGATCAGCTGGGCTGGTAAGTAAAGTATTCAAATAGCAGATTATGAGAATAAAATATGATAAAAGCTGAGAGAACCAATAGTTCATAACACTTTTAATTCAGAATAGCAATAAAGTCTGGTGTGGGGTATTCAGGTTCATATCTCTCTATCACTAGGCTCCATCTTTAGGGATTGTGAATTAAGAGATTGGTTATCTGGGGATTGGGTAGGCAGACTGTCTTGAGTCTGAGGTAGCAAAATAGCACTGGGGCAGGGTGACTGCTCATTTGCTGAATCAATGAAATCAGTAGTCTTATCCTTCTGTTTTTGAGCACTATTTCCAGGAGCAGGTTAGTTGCTGGGATTTCTCTCAGTGACACATGGGTGGCTGTCAGGGAGCTAACCTTGGGTGGCCAGCCTGTTATTGTCTGGGAACAGGCAGGTTGCAGGCAAAGTGGGAAGAGCCGCCAGAGGATTGATTCTAATTTGATTAGGTAGGACATTGATTTGCCCATCCAGAATTATGGGCCAGTAGCCGGGATTATGGTGTCAATTACCCCAGTTAGGGTGATACACATTATTCCAAATAGCTTATTAGTGTGGTGTATGGAGAGTTGGATGGCAGACACAGGAATCAGTTTGGTGGTGATAAGTGGCTTCATGTCTAGTTGGTAGGCAGAGAGAAAGTTGTATTTATCTTTAAACAGTTGGGGTTCAGTGATAAACCAAGGGCCCTTCTATTATATCTGGTCAACTTTTTAGTGCAGGACAAGGAGTCACTTGCTAGCATCTTGTCAGAAGAGTAGTCTCTGTATTTAGAATTCAATTGGTACTCCATAAAGTGTACAGGACCAAATGGAGAACCTGGCAGACAATAGGTTGCTGGCAGGGTGGCAGAAGGGCTGGAGAATTTAGAGCTTAACTGGCAGATGACTAAGATTAAATATGGTAATATTTGATGAGGAAAAATATCTCATAACCTTTATTTAAAAGTGAAGATGGGGATTGGTCTTGTGTTGCAATCAAGTTTCCCTCCTTGCCTGCTAATGTATCTCATGATACACAGGGGGCGCTCAATGAGTTGCCCCATGACATATCTAACGGCATGAATCAATCTGATGACAATGTCAAGTTGCAGGCACTATCTCCCAATTAGGAGCGCTGCCAATTCAACATGCTGATCCCCACATAGGTTATTTCACGGTCTCAAACCTTATATAGAACCTACCACGATGACACCCCCTGTGAACTTGTGGCTTCTTCATATGTTATATTAATTACAATATTCCTCAATAAAATAAATCTTATTCTTATTATTCTTGTCCCTTCTATTGGACTGTTGTCTTCATCAACCAAATAATGAATTATCATTGGTTCAGTTGCAACGCTAGGCCTGAAAGATACTTATTCCACTCTGCCAGGCCTCATTTTCTGATTGGGTTTCTTGGGCTTGGATGGGCTGGTGTTAGGATTCTAGGGGTGGCAGGGTGACATCAGGCACAGGTGGGTATAATTGGCTATCCCTGCAGAATAGTCCCTTGAACTCTTCTGTTCAGCAACTTGATAATTGATGTTGGGCAGGTACACAGAGCCAGCATCATTTCCTGGACTTTGGGTGGGTTTGGGATAATTCTCGTTGGCAGACTTGGTAATTTTGCTGCCCAAACTGACAGTGTCACATGTTGGTACTGTAAATTCAGAACCTAAACATAAAAATGCGGGATTGTCAAATCCTTGGTCCAAATTTCAAATCACTTTTGCAGGATAGCCTTTTTTTAATTAAATTGAATTCTTTGAGTATTTATTTGAATATTTGAAATGCAGGAACTCATAGAAACTTTGCAAAGTTCAAGTCAAACTGCATATTTCCAATGGACAAAATGAATTAACTGGAATCAATTTTGAAGTGTTCAAATCCATCTACCATTTTCATTAAGTTTACTATGTTTTTTGAAATTGCGGGATTGTCAAATCCATGAACCAAATTTCAAATCACTTTTGAATGCCACTAGTAAACTTGGATATTAATTGTGGGAACTGGAATCCAAATTGAATGTATAATAAGCACACTAGGAAACACCAACCCAAATCAAGAAGCTCCACCACAACTAAAATCAAATGAAAAAATTCAATCTTGATAACCATGTTTAGACATAAAAAGTGATTAAACTTTAAAATCATCCAAAACTGGAAAGGATACAATATTATACACTTCAAATTACAGATATAGAAAATCTGCTACTATTCAAGGCTAAATCAAGAGAAAACAACTACTCACAACTAAACCAATAAGTCCAAATAAATATATATTTAATCTAAAATATATTTTTTATTTTATTTTTATGGACCGTCAATCACATTCCTAACCAGCTCCTGCACCAGCCCGCGGGGCAGCCCATCCACAAGGGCGTCCCAGAGGGTCCAAGAACAGACCCAGAACCAACTCGAGGGGAGTCATGCCGACACACAGGCCTCCCAAGGTGTCAGCGCCAGCCAACCACCTCCCGCATCTCAAGCCAGGAACAGCAGCCTCAATCCAAGACAGAAGCTGTTCTCAAGGCCTGCAACCAAAGTCTTCTATACAAAGGTCATCAGGAATAATGAGGTTACATACATCTCCACTGTGTACCCAGTTGTCACCTGGCCCCGCACTCTTGATCCAAGAGTTGCTACTTCCTGCCCCCGCATCCTTGATACATCATATGAGCCATTGACCACCACCAAAGAGCCATCTGCGCCTGTATTGTATGCCACCATTGACAGCGCCAGCGCAACCAAGCGTTATCCCACCTCCTATATGAAGGTCCCCATCCCCTGTGTTGAGCCTGCTAGCCAGAATGCTGTGGTACTTGCCAAGGGCCAGCGTTGGTTGACAGATAGTGAGTGTGAAGCCCTCCTCAACTGCTTGAATGGGGGAATGTTGGTTTGGGATATTGCGTCCCAATTTGGTGTCACAGCCAGATACATTGCCAACATAAACATCAAGTATGGCAACACTGGGAGAATTGCAAAATCTGCCAAGGCTAAGCAGCAGCCCAAACTCTTGCAGCCTGTGCATATTGATGCAATCAATAAGTGGGTTACCAAGGATTGCCACCTGGACTCACTTGCTGTCCAATCAATGCTCTCCACAGAGTTTGGGCTTTCTGTTTCAAAAAACCCTTGTTTACAAAGCAATGGTTGATTTGAGCTTCTCCTGGAAAGTACTAGGAGTTTTGCCGTACAACAGAAACAATGAGAAGACCATCTAGGATTGACACATTTATGCCAAGACATATCTGGCACTAAAGGAGACTGGGAATGTCCAGTCCTTCTACATTGACAAATTGTTGTTTTCCTCCTCACTCAGGTCTAGGCATGGGTGGGTCAAGAAGGGGTCCAAGGACGGCATAGCCCATTGTGCAGCTGTCTGTTCCCAGACCTATTCCATGGTAGCGCTTCTTGGTCCTCGTAAGTTGGACCAGTATCAGATGATCAAGGGTTTCCATAATAGCGGCACATTTTTTGATTTTCTCCAAACTGTCAAGGAGTATCTCTAGATCAATTACTGCAGTACAGCCAAAATTGTTGTGTTGGATAATGTTGGACTCCACAAAGTGGATCAGGTTGTGTCCAATTTCCCGCCCATCAATAAAAATAGCCATTCAGCCAGCCACCGCCTGGCTGACTGTCCAATGAGACTCCTCTTCCTCCCCCCATATTCTCCATTCCTTAACCCAATTGAGGAGGTCTTTGGGTGGATCAAAAATAAAGTGAAGCAAGGCCTCCCTCAGGACACCAAGGATCTCTTCAACATCCTTGAGGTCAGTCAATTTGCAATGCCACCTGATGTGGTGGCAGCTTTTTACAAGCACTCAGAATCCTTCCTTCCCAAAGCCCTGGCCTCCAAGCTAATCAGATAAATGGGCATTCTGGGTTGTATTTGTTTTTATTTTTATTTATTTTGTTTTTAGTAGGACTCAAAAATTATTATTTATATATAATGACATGACATTTGATTATATTATAGACATATAAGAGTATGTAGAAAAGGTAAGTAAAATTAATTATACTAGGTATGAGGAATATGTTTTTATTATAATGCACTGAATATTATATTGACTGTTGCGCTAACAAATAAATAAATTAAAAAAGATAGAAATAGATTAATTTTATTTAAATAATTGTGAATCCTTGTTGGTACTCTGGCTTTTTTAAGCCACAAATTGGACCTTGCAGGTTATCATCTGATCCTTATATTTCAGTGCCACTATAGCCACACAACACAACCACCAATGATTTTTATGTATTGCTTACTAATTAGTACTTAGGACGCGGGTCAAGCATATCAAATATTTTTACCAAATCACATTACAAGGGAAAGGTAATTTGAGTTCTAAACAATCACTTGTTTAGAATATAAGTGAAGCGGGCCGCATGATGTGAATAAATTCAATTCTCATTGTTTGTATATGTAATAAATGAACCCGTACTGTAAATTCAGAACCTGAACTAAAAATGCAGGATTGTCAAATCCTTGGTCCAAATTTCAAATCACAATTGCGGGTAACTCAGCTGAGTGAGAATTAAAATATTTAATAAAATCAACCATTTAATTTGACTTTTTTGGTTTATTTAAATTGGCAAATTTTGAATCTCTTGAGCAGATAACTCAACTAAAAAAAGACAAAACACAACAAACAAATGCAGGATACATGAATCAGAAATGCGGGATTCTAATGTACAATTTGAGATTTCCTGTATTTCAAACAAATCATAGACATCATGTAAAACTTAACAAATCTGAAATTGTGGGATTTTAAAATCCAAGAACCAAGTTTCAAATCATAATTGTGGTGAATTTGAAATAAATATAATTTATTGTGTCTCAAAAAGGATGCCAAAGGATCTAGAGTGGATTTGTGCTGATTTTTTTAGGAATCATAGGCATTCTCAAAAATCATCCTATTCCATTTTAGGACAGCTAAAATTTAGATCATAATATTCACAAAATTAACATATATAACAATAAAATTGGCTAAAATATACATTCCTCTTCTTGAGTTTAAAATTTTAATAAAAATTCATTATGTCTTATTTCAACAACAACCAAGTCAATGAGCTGTTCCCTAGCCTTGAAAAAATCATGCAGGGCTACACAGTGTCTCTTAACAGTGAAGCCTCTGTCTATGGCCACTCCCAACCCACAGGCCCCTCCACAAGCCCCACCCAGGAGTCTGTTCTTTCTCCTGCAGCTTCCAGCATGGTCCTGTTTGCCCACCATGCACAGGCAGCTGCCAACCCAAATCCCTTATCAACAATGGCATCCAGAACCAGCCATTTTAGCCATGGGGTCACCCAGAGAGCCCAGGACCCCAAAACAGCCAATCAGATGTCATTGACCAGTTCCCAAGATAGACACATCCCTCCCCCAGCCAATCAGCCTGCAAGACGCAGAAGAAAAATAATCACTCCAGAGGTTGTTCTCAAAATGGTTGAAAAGCGAGGGAAGCTTATGTCCCTTGGGGAAATTGCAGCCGCAATGGGGTTTGCAAAGTCCACTGTGGCTGCAACCCTGCGAGCCCACGCCAACTGTGGCCTCCTAACAAGAAGACCCTGACTAGTGCCTGTACTTTAACCAAAGGTGACACAGCCCATCCCATTATGATGGCCATTATGGAACGTGACCCACAGATGCCCCTGGTCCAGGTACGTCTCCAGTTGGGACTCCACAGCATCTTCACAAACAAAAGAACAGTTAATTTGTGGATGCACAGAGTTGTGGTTGCTGCTAGAATCTTGTCTAATCAAGTTCACAGTGGCCCCATTTCAATGGACACTGACCCTTACAATTCAACTATTATTAATTTTATCAAAGGAAGGGCAATGAGGGCCTGTAATGAAGTAATCTTCCTGTTGTATGCTAAGATATCTGCAAGTATCCAAGACTTTGGAGAGAAGCGTATCCAGTCTGACGTGTACAAGAGCGGCCCAATCTTGTATTGTTTTGTTGGGGTTTTATTGGCAGTTTCCCCATTGGGCGTCAATTATTACTAAGCAATATCAAACACTGCAGATGGGTATTCCTACCAGACAGAGCTCAAGGCCATGCTGGAGGAGTGGGCCACACAAAATGCCATGCACACAGTTGTACTGAGTGCTGAGATGGAGCAGCAGGAATGGGCAACCCAAGAAATCAGGGCTGCGGGGCATACCTGTTGGTCCTACCCCATCAACCATGCTGACATGCACCTTGCAGATGTATGTCTCCACAATTTTGGTTCTGCCCTTAGGCACTTAAAGCCTGTCACCTATAACAAACTATGCACCCAAATTGATAAGGGGTATGAGCTTTTCCCTTCTGTGTCAGTCCAGGACTTATTTGATCTCATCATCTTCTATGCAAGTGATAGTGATAAGTCCAGAAAGGACCCCCGCCTCCCCCCACACCAGTCCATCCATTTTTTCAAGCCAGTATATGTGACAGAAGAAGAATTTGAGCAATTGAAGCAAACTGCTCTTGCTGCCCCTTCCCAGTCAACAAACCCTGCCTCCCCAACCCCCCTGTCAAGCCACCTGTATTCCAACCCTGAGTCCCAAGCCACTACCAATCCCCCCACTATCTCTGATACCGTTTCTTTCACAGGCGCAGATGAAGGCAATGTTCATTCTGCCTATTCCCTCCCCTTCCCGTCCTTTGATTAGTAAATAAATCTTTTCTTTGTGACAACTTATTAAAATTAATATCTCTCTTTCCATTCATAATTAATAATATTTTCTTTTTACATTATCAACATTTTCCATAATTAATACAATGTTGTACATTTTACAAATAGCTTAAAATTATGAGCATACATATTTTTATCATCATTAATAAATTAAAGACAATAAACGTAAATATTGCATTAGAATATTGCAATTAGATGGCAACTCTTGATATTTTGATATTATGTGCATAACTCAATGCATTTTGTTTAATAAAATCCATTGTAAACTAGGCCTTTTTCATTGTAATTTATCTAAATAAACTGTGTTTATATTAGAGAGCCCTTAACGCTTAGTACAAATATTGATACATAGTGCATTTTAAAGCCTATATATTTACTTATTGGTAATAATTCTGTAAACTTTTCAGTCAGATTTTGCGAGGTAATAAAAATGTAATGTGTTAATAGAATACTGTTTATTGTCATTAATTGGCTGATTTTCTTTGCTGTGGCAATTGTACATTTCTGATATTTATACACTAGTATCCAATTGATTGGCTTCACATCCAATTGCACAGGCAATAAGAAAGCAAGCTGCCACCCCAACCACATCCAGTCTTGGTGTGGCAGCTTGTTTTCCTATTGCCTGTGTGATTGGATGTGAAGCCAACCAATTGGATACTAGTGCGTAAATATCAGAAAATGCACAATTGCCACAGCAAAGAAAATCAGCCAATTAATGACAATAAACAGCATACTATTATCACATTACCTTATTATTACCTCAAAAAATCCAGCTGAAAAGTTTATAGAATTATTACCAATAGGTAAATATACAGGCTGTAAAATGCACTATGTATCAATATTTGTACTAAGCGTTAAGGGCTCTCTAATATAAACACAGTCAATTTATTTTAAATGTAATGAAAACGACCTAGTTTACAATAGATTTTATTAAACAAAATGCATTGAGTCATGTACATAATATAAAAATATCAAGAGTTGACGTCTAATTGCAATATTTTAATGCAATATTTACGTTTATTGTCTTTGATTTATTAATGATGATGAAAAATATGTATGCATTGAAGATAGTACTATAAAAACCAGTTTTTTGATGGAATTCAAACAAAATGTCAACAATCTATAACTTGGTCAACAAATTAGAAGCACACCTGCAAAAGGTTGTTGAAATAGAAAAAAATATCAGGGAAATAGTGACAGGAAAGCTGGGTAACAAGGACCAGCCACTTATCCAGTCAAAAGAAGATGCCCTGGATAAATTGGGAAATATTATAGATGAAAAGAACAAAGAAGCATTAATTAATTTACAGGGAGCAATTTTATCAAGTCTGATCTTCAACAATGCGGCCTACAATTTGTGGGAGTTCTGGCAGGGGGCCAAAGAAAACAATAAGATCAAACTAATTTAAGGAACAGAAATTCAATAGGAAATCAACACCAATAAAGAGGAAAACAATCAAATGGAAACAGATGAAAATGAAACACAATCAAGAAGCAGAAGCGCTTCAAGAAATACAGAAGCTTTATCAAATGAAAACCAAGAAGATACACAAGTTGCAAGAAAGATAAGAAAAATTCAGCCTAGAAAAATTAATGAAGAGCATCCAAAGTTCATGAAGTTTGCCAAAGTGGCACCTGTGACTGAGGGGGCCACATGGGAAACAATTAGTAAGTCTTTTTATGTTTTACTTATATTTATTTTAGTCATCACCAGGAATGGGGATGAGGTTGCAGAAGTGGCAGCTTATACGCTGAGTTGGTTTACGGGGGTTACCAGTCACTGGTGGCTCCTGTAAAACAAATAAATAAAATAATTCAACATAATATGAATAATTTTTTTAATATTGAAGCTAAAGATAGGGAATATTCACCACCTGCGGGGTGCTTGCCATGGATAAGGGAAGCATATGAACTAGGATCAAATATCAAAATCAAAGAAATGAAAGAAATTTGAAGGGATATCAAACTGAACTTCAATGAATACATATGCAAAAGCATTCAACAATTCCCCTTCACAAAAATCAACAAATATGAAAAGAATTTACTAAAACTGACTTTCAAATGGGAAATGAATATTTAAAATCTGCAATTAATAATGAAGTTTTTAAGGCACTATCAAATAAAGTTGGGGATGCAGTCCTTATAAATAATTTTAAACCTTTCTTAATATTGTTTGCCAAGGCCTGGGGGGCTTATTCAAGTTGGGCGCCCCCAGAACCCTCTTCAAGTTCAACCAAACATCCTATATTAATAGGTTAGTACAAAATTCAAAAAATTATGCATGTTCTTGGAAAAGTATACCTTGCAGAGAATCCACGTCGCGGTATACCTGGGAATCCTCCTCCACAGCATATTAAAAACCAACGTCAAAAAGTTGGAGGATGTACCTATTCAAATGGATATTTGCCGTGTAGCCCTCAACCACCAGAAGACACCACAGGGATACAGGACAGTTGATCACGTCCTGTATGACTCATTTGCATTGGCAACACTATACAGGTACTACATGCCCCCAAAAAACCTACTAGTCAATTCACTTACCAGCCAGCCTTTTATCAAACGATCAGCAACCACCGGGGTACAGGGCGCCACCCCTCTAGCAATCACATCCAGGGTTGTCCATCACATACAGAAGAGTACATGGATCTAATTAGATGCATTAGCTGAAATTTTTTCTTTTTGGGGTATAATTCCCGGAATGATCACATTATCTTTGCAGTTAGCATTCTCCAATAAATATTTTCCCCTTGCAAATTATTTTTTTTTACTTTTTATATTTTAAAACTAAAATTTTTAATACTGAAATATATACTATTAAAATTTTACTATAAGAATTTTAATATTACATATCTAAATATTAAAAAAATTTATTATCTAAAAGTTAATATTAAAATTTTAATAATACATATTACAATATTAAAATTTTTAATATCAAATATTTTGATATAGAATAAATCACAGTTTAATAAAATTGTTATATTTCAATTATTTAAACTTTAATATTTAACTTTTAAGATTTATAATTATAATTTTACTTTTAATTTTTTAATTTTTATTTTAAATTTTGGTATGTAAATTATAATATTAATATATCTAAATATATTACAAGGCATTAGTTAAAGTTGCAACCACGTCAAATATTAAAAATAAGTTAAAAATGTTTTTATTTATTAGCTTGTCAATTACGGGTTTATTTATCACATAGATAAACATCAAGAATTGAATTTATCCACATCATGCAGCCCGCTCCACTATTGATCTAAACAAATGATTGTTTAGAACTCAAATTACCTTTCCCTTGTAATGTTATTTGGTAAACATATTTGATATACTTGACCTGCGTCCTAAGTACTAATTAGTAAGCAATACATGTGAAATCATTGGTTTCTGTGTCGTGTGGCTATAGTGGCACTGAAATAACAAGGATCAGCTGATAACCTGCAAGGTCCAATTTGTGGCTTAAAAAAGCCAAAGTACCATCAACAATTTACAATTATTTAAATAAACTAATTTATTTCTATCTTTTTTTTAATTTATTCTTTTGTTAGTGCAAAAGCCAATAATAATATTCAGTGCATTATAATAAAAATAGTTTGTCCTCATACCTATTATAATTAATTTTTTTACCTTTTCTACGTATTTTTAAATGTCTATAATACATTCAAATGTCACATTATTATATATAAATAATAATTATTGAGTCCTAATAAAAAACTAAATAAAATTAAAACTAAATAAAACCCAGAGCGCCCATTTATCTGATTGGCTTGGAGGCAGGGCTTTTGGGAGGAAGGATTCTGAGTGCTCATAGGAAGCCGCCATCACATTGGGTGGCATTGCAAATGGACTGACCTCAAGGATGTTGAAAAGATCCTCAGTGTCCTGAGGGAGGCCTTGCTTCACCTTATTTTTGATCCACCCAAAGACCTTCTCAATTGGGTTAAGGAATGGAGAATATGGGGGGAGGAAGAGGAGTCTCATTGGATAGTCAGCCAGGCAGTGGCTGGCTGATTGGCTATTTTTGTTGATGGGGGGGAATTTGGACACAACCAGATCCACATTGTGGAGCCCAACATTATCAAGCACAACAACGTTGGTTGTGCCACTGTAATTTATCCAAAGGTACTCCTTGATGGCTTGAAGAAAATTGAGAAAGGTCCCTCTGTTATGGGAGCCTTTAATCATCTGATACTGGTCCAACCTGCAAGGACCAAGAAGCGCAACCATGGAATAGGTCTGGGAACAGACAGCTGCACAATGGCTACGCGGTCCTTAGACCCCTTCTCAACCCATCCATGCCTAGACCTGAGTGAGGAGGAAAACGACAATTTGTTGATATAGAAAAAATGGACATTCCCAGTCTCATTTAGTGCCAGATATGTCTTGGCATAAATGTGTCAATTCTCAATGGTCTTTTACTGTTCCTATTGTACAGAGAAACTCCGAGCACCTTCCACAAGAAGCCCAAATCAACCATTGCTTTGTAACAAGGGTTTTAGAAACAGAAAGCCCAAACTCTGTGGCAAGCATTGATTGGACAGCAATTGTGTCCAGGTGGCAATCCTTGGCTACCATCTTCTTGATTGCATCAATATGAACGGCTGAAGGAGTTTGGGCTGCCGCTTAGCCTTGGTGGATTTGCAATTTCCCGGTGTTGCCATACTTGGTGTTGATGTCAGCAATGTATCTGGCTGTGACACCAAATTGGGACGCAATATCCCAAACCGCCATTCCCCCATTTAAGCAGTTGAGGAGAGCTTCACGCTCACTATCCGTCAACCAACACCGGCCCTTGGCAGGTACTACAGCATCCTGGATACCAGGCTTGACACAAGGGATGAGGACCTTTGTGTAGACAGTGG
The DNA here is from genome assembly GCA_014839935.2 of Entomophthora muscae. Lineage (NCBI taxonomy): Eukaryota > Fungi > Entomophthoromycota > Entomophthoromycetes > Entomophthorales > Entomophthoraceae > Entomophthora > Entomophthora muscae. The sequence goes on from QTSX02004303.1 coordinate 209,175, forward strand.
GATCACGCTTGCTTGCAGTGGCGCCATCAATGGTTGAATACACAATAGGTGCAGATGGTTCCTTGGTGGTGGCCAATGGCTTGTAGGTGGTGTCAAAGACACAGGGGCAGGAAGTAGCAACTCTTGGGTCAAGAGTGCGGGGCCAGGTGACAACTGGGTAAACAGTGAAGGTGTAAGTAACCTCAGTGTTCCATGTGACCCTGGTGTAGGAGACTTTGGTAGCAGGCCTTGAAAGTGGCTTCTGCCTGGGATTCAAGCTGGTAGTTCTAGCTTGGGATGCGGGAGGTGGTTGGCTGGCACTGACACCTTGGGAGGCTATGTCTTGGCATGAATCCCCTTGAGTTGGGTTCTGGGTCTGTTCTTGGACCCTCTGGGACACCCTTGTGGACAGGCTGCCCCACAGGCTGGTGCAGGAGCGGGTTAAGAATGCAATTGACGGTCCATAAAAATAAATTAAAAAATATATTTTGGATTAAATATGTATTTATTTGGATTTATTGGTTTAGTTGTGGGTAGTTGTTTTCTCTTGATTTAGCCTTGAATAGTAGCAGAGTTTCCATATCTGTGATTTGAAATGTATAATATTGTATCCTTTCTAGTTTTGAATGATTTTAAAGTTTAATAACTTTTTATGTCTAATTATGGTTATTGAGATTTGATTTTTTGTTTGATTTTAGTTGTGTTGGAGCTTCTTTACTTGGGTTGGTGTTTCCTAGTGTGCTTAGTGTACATTAAATTTGGATTCCAGTTCCCGCAATTAATATCTGAGTTTACTAGTGGCATTCAAAAGTGATTTGAAATTTGGTTCTTGGATTTGACAATCCCGCAATTTCAAAAAAAATAGTAAACTTAATGAAAATGGCTGATGGATTTGAACACTTCAAATCTGATTCCAGTTAATCCTTTTTGTCCAATGAAAATATGCAGTTTGACTTGAGCTTTGCAAAGTTTCTATGAGTTCCTGCATTTTCAAATATTCAAATAAATACTCAAAAAAATCAATTTAATTAAAAAAGGCCATACTGCAAAAGTGATTCAAAATTTGGACCAAGGATTTGACAATCCCACATTTGATCATTATTTGTTAGATTAATCTGTTTCCTATTAACTGTGCTACTTAAAACTTTAAAATTTTGTTTTAATTTTCTTATCAATAAATTTAAATAATTACAACAATTTTATCAAAATAAATCTTATTTAATCCTTATAATATAAAAACCTATATTAAATTAATCATTTTCTACTTACAGCTAAATTAAACTGTATTAAAAGCTAGTAACAATCTTATTTCATATACCATTATTTCTTGAAAGCTGATTAGTACAAAATGACATCATTCTAAAAAGAGCAACATAAAAATACAATAAAAACTGATATGATGCTTTTTGTTGGAAATTAAATTGTTGCCTAAAATCTTAGCTTTTTTAAAATATTTAATTTAAAATATAATAATTTTTGAATCCCTCTTTTTAAAAAGAGGGCAGATAGCTTTTTTGCATATTTAATAAATAAATATTAAATAATTTTGGATTTTTTAAAAAAATCTAGTAAAAAGTTAAAAAAAACTAAAACTAAAATTAAAACTGAACTTTTATTGAAATTTCAGTGATCTCATTTAGCATAAGTAATTTATTCTTAAGTTAGATTTTATAGAAAATATATAATAAGAACTTATAAGAGAGTAAAAGTTTTTCTTTTCAAAATTTTAAGTATTTAATATTAATAAAATAGCTTTATACAACTATTTAATAAAATTATATTTTTATACTGTATGCTAGAGATAATATGTATAAAAAATTCAAACATAAAAAAGAATGTATCAAAATCTTGCTTTATTTAATTAAATTTTATAAAGGTTAAAATTTATTTAAACTAAATGGAAAATGATCTTAGTCATTGTATCTATAAAAATAAGATACAAATTTAATTATACAAGCAAATATTTATATGTGATTAAAAATAACATTTTTGTTTTGATAGATTTAAAATATATAAAGTTCATTTTTTAAGAACTGTTAAAGGTTATAATAAACTTAAGTTTATTTAAAAAAAGGTTTTTGAGTTGGTTACTAAAAGTAAGCTAAATAATGATTTATACTTTAAATTTAGTTTACTGATTAAAATATCATACTTTAAGAGTTAATTAGCATATTTTATTTCAAATAATAATTTTATAAGCTTACATTCAAAGCCACTTCAAGATACTAAATTGGTATTGAAATATAAAGTTGCAGCACAATTCCAAAAGCTGAGATTAAGGGCTTTCTAATGATACTAGTTTGAGCAAGATTGAAGTACTATTTGCGGAAATATCAACAGTTAACCAGAATATAAAAAGGGGTAAATAAACAATGATATCAGACTTCAGGGGTGATATTGATAAATTAAGGAGATCAGTTGGGGGTCAGTTGGGGATTTATGCCTGTAGTGCAAAAGCTCAGCTAACATGGTATTTAAACAGCTCAACTTTACAGAAATTTACTTTACAATCCACACCTTTACTCCTCTCTGATAACTGCACATCTATTTCCAAGCAAGAACTGCCTGAACCAAGCCAAGGAACCCAACCACTATCATTATGGAACCTATCAAGTTTGCACCTCAGATGACACCCTTCTTCTCACTGGGGGCTTCTACTAAGAGAGAAAGAATCTCTATGCTTAAACAAGCATTCCTTTTTACTGCTGGCAGTGATCTTAACAGCTTTGTTGAGCATTTCTTATTAAAAACAGAGTTTGGAAAAAGTACCTTCTTACCTGTCATACAAAATTCTAAGACAGATGATTTCCTTAACAACCTAAAGGAATTGATGTCAGAGTCCCCTGCCAAGCACCTTCCTTCCCTAAGAGCATTGGTTACATCAAGCTACAGTCTGAAAGAGCTTTGGGATTGTGGATTTAAAATGACAAAAAATGAGTATTCATATTCTAAAAAAATAAAAAATGCTAAAAAAGCATCATTAAATTCAAAAAATAAAAAAGGAAAAAATGATTCAGTAAAGAAAGAAAACATAAAAAATATTTTAAAACATATATTAAAAAATTCATTTCCAACTAGCCAATTCACTAAAAAATCCCCTGGATTGATTTATGAAGAATTACAAAAAGAGTTGAGTGAATACTCAACTAAAATAAAATACTCATTATTGAAAACAAAAAAAGAAATTTACAAAGATATGAAAATAAAAAACAATATTTCTATTTCACTTTCCACTTTTTATAAGCTTATTCCTAATAATATAATTAAAAGCAAAAAGCAAACTGATATGTGTAACATTTGCAACTTAAAAAAGTCATTAGAAATGAAGAAAAAGGATTTGAGTATAAAGAAGTTGCCATTGCCTAAATCTATTAAAGAAAATTTGGAATCTATTGACCTACATGAAAAGTTTTATAAGCATCAAAATAAAGAATATATTAGTGATATAAATAATCTTGATAATAATTCATGTGTTATAGTAATAGACTATAAAGAAAACTTTAAAATAGGTGGGGGTCCTATAGAGACAAATAATTGTTTTTATGAGAAAATACCTATTTCTTTATTAGGATTTGCAATTGCTTTTAAAGAAAATGAGAAAATTAAATATGAGTATCATGACTTTTTATCTGAAATTTTATCTCATGACTCTTTGTTTTCAGGTCAGTGTTTGATAAGTCTGCTTAAAAATAATAAATTTAAGAATATTAAAAATATTAAAGTTTGGACTGATAATGGTAATCATTTCAGATCTTATGAATTCTTATATTATCTTTTTAAAGAGGTACCTAAAATTATAAAAGGAACAATTAAGTTTAATAGATTTGTTGAGTGTCATGGCAAAAGTATTGTTGATGGTCATTTTGGTGTATTATCTAAAATATTTAAACAAAAGGAAAATGAGATGTATATAAAAAATATAAATGATCTCAAAATGGTTTTTGAGAGAGAGGAAGAAAGAAAGGGTCTATATGAGACACTTGTAAATAATTCAGATGTTTCCCAAAAAATCTTTTTTCACATCTATGATAGAAAATCTAGGCCTAAAAAAGCTGGCTTGAAGTCAAAGCATTTTATGTTAATCTTTCATATTTAATGAAAGATGGTGAGCTGTATGTTTCACCTTTGACATTTGAGGATGTTAAGGAGTACTCCAAAATAAATTATTGTGCAAAGTTCTGCACAGATGACAGAGAAACAAAGAGAGCTGATACTACTAAAGGATTAGTAGGACATGTTCATGAAGTTGGACACATAACAAAAACTTATATTTCACATAGGGTAAATAGTCTTTTAAATACAACAACTTTTTTTTCTAAAAATAACTAAGAAATTAATTATATGAGCCAAAGATAGGGTAATAGCAATTATAGCTTTGGGGCTGCTATTACTCTCCCATGCAACTCATATATTTAATTCTTGGCTTATTAAAATAGAAAAAGGGTTTTAGCAAAAAATACAGCTAATAGAAATAAGATTTATTTCTATTATTTGTATATTTTACACTCTTAAACTTTTCTTCAGTAAACTAAGCATTATACTAATGTTCAAAAAACATAAGTTTATGACTTAAATGATACCAAAGAAGTTAAAAGGCTTTGAAATGCTTAAGCTGGCGCCTTGGCTTAATCTAACAAATAATGACCCATTTTTACGTTCAGGTTCTGAATTTAAAGTATAGGAAGTTTGATTGAATTTGAAGAGGGTTCTGGGGGGCACCTGGCTTGTATCAGCCCCCCATGCCTCCGCAGAAAAATAAATAAAGGTTTAAATGTGTTCACAAGGACTGCATCCCTGACTTTATTTGACAATGCCTTGAATACTTCATTAAAAATTTCAGTTTTTAGATATTCAGTTCCTATTTGAAATTTGGTTTTTATTAAGTTTTTTTCATATTTGTTGATGTTTGCAAATGGGAATTGTTAAAGTGCTTTCATAGATATATTCATCAAAGTTTAACTTGACATCCCTGCAAATTTCATTCATTTCTTTGAAGTTGATATTTGATCCTATTTTGTATGCTTCCCTTAACCACGGCAAGCATCCCGTGGGTGGTGAATATTCCCTATCTTTAGCTTCAATATTTGAAAACTTATTTATATTCTGTTGAATTGTTTTATTTATTTGGTTTTTATTTATTTGTTTTACAGGGGCTACCAGTGACTGGTAACCTTTGTAGAACCAACTTGGCGTAAAAGCTGCCACTTCCGCAGCCTTGTTCCTATTCCTAGTGATAACTAAAATAAATATAAGTAAAACATAAAAAGACTTACTAATTGTTTCCCCTGCGGCCCCCTCAGCCACAGGCGTCACCTCAGCAAACTTCATGAGTGTTGGCTGCTCTTCATTAATTTTCCTAGGCTCTTTTTTTCTTGTCTTTATTGCAACTTGTGTTTCTTCTTGGTTTTCATTTGATAAATTTTCTGTATTTCTTGAAGCTCTCCTGCTTCTTGACTGAGTTTTGTTTTCATCTGTTTCCATTTGGTTGTTTTCCTCTTCATTTGTATTTATTTCATGTGGGATTTTATTTCCTTCAATTAGTTTGATTTTAGAGTATTTTTTATATTAGCTTTTGAAAATTCCCACATGTTGTAACTTTCACTTTTGAGTTATAACTGCTTGAGTATTTCCTTTTGAAGATTTAAAAATATTTCTTTGTGTTCTTTGTTGACCATTGTTCCCATGCTATTTTTTGCAGTTTCATTTTGCTGGACCAAGGCTCTTCCCTCATTTCCCAGTTGATTTACCACAATTTTCCTTATGCTGTATTCAAGATTGACAACCTTTTGGAGGGCTGACTCTAATTTGATTATTAAGTTATAGATATTTGACATTTTGTTTGAATTACATCAAAAAACTGGTTTTTATAGTACTACCTTCAACACATGAATATTTTTCACATTATTAATAAATTAAAGATCATAAATGTAAATATTGCATTGGAATATAGCAATTAGACATCAACTCTTGATATTTAGAAATTATGTACATAATTCAATGCATTTTGTTTAATAAAATCCATTGAATTATGTACATAATTTCTAAATATCAAGAGTTGATGTCTAATTGCTATATTCTAATGCAATATTTAGATTTATGGTCTTTAATTTATTAATAATGATGAAAATATGTATGCTAATAATTTTAAGCTATTTGTAAAATGTACAACATTGTATTAATTATGGGAAATGTTGATAATGTAAAAAGAAAATATTATTAATTATGAATTGAAAGAGAGATATTAACTTTAATAAGTTGTCACAAAGAAAAGATTTATTTACTAATCAAAGGACAGGAAGGGGAGGGAATGGGTGGAATGAAAATTGCCTTCATCTGCGCCCGTGAAAAAGATGGCATCAGAGATAGTGGGGGGGATTGGTAGTGGCTTGGGACTCAGGGTTGGAACACAGGTGGCTTGAGCAGGGGGGGTTGGGGAGGCAGGGTTTGTTGACTGGGAAGGGGCAGCAAGAGTGGTTTGCTTCAATTGCTCAAATTTTTCTTCTGTCACATATACTGGCTTGACAAAACAGATGGACTGGCGTGGGGGGAGGCAGGGGTCCTTTCTGGACTTATCACTATCACTTGCATAGAAGATTGTGAGATCAAATAAGTCCTGGACGGACACGGAAGGGAAAAGCTCATACCCCTTATCAATTTGGGTGCATAGTTTGTTATAGGTGGCAGGCTTTAAGCGCCTGAGGGTGGAACCAAAATTGTAGAGACATACATCTGCAAGATGCATGTCAGCGTAGTTGATGGGGGTAGGACCAGCAGGTATGCCCGCAGCCCTGATTTCTTGGGTTGCCCATTCCTGCTGCTCCATCTCAGCACTCAGTACAACTGTGTGCACGGTGTTTTGTGTGGCCCACTCCTCCAGCATGGCCTTGAGCTCTGTCTGGTAGGCATACCCATCTGCGGTGTTTGATATTGCCAAGTAATAATTGACGCCCAATGAGGAAACTTCCAATAAAACCCTAACAAACCAATACAATACTGGGCCACGCTTGTACACGTCAGACTGGATACACTTCTCTCCAAATTCTTGGATACTTGTAGATATCTTAGCATATAACAGGAAGATTGCGTCATTACGGGCCCTCATTTCCCTTCCTTTGATAAAATTAATAATAGTTGAATTGTAGGGATTGGTATCCACCAAAATGGGGCCACTGAGAACTTGATTGGACAATATTCTAGCAGCAACCACAACTCTGTGCATCCACAAATTCACTGTTCTTTTGTTGGTGAAGATGCTGTGGAGTCCCAACTGGAGACGTATCTGGACCAGTGGCATCTGCGGGCCACGTTCCATAATAGCCATCATAAGGGGATGGGCTGTGTCACCTTTGGTCAAAGTACGGGCACCAGTTGGGGTCTTCTTGATAGGGGGGCCACAGTTGGCGTGAGCTCGCAGGGTTGCAGCCACAGTGGACTTTGCAAAACCCATTGTGGCCGCAATTTTCCCAAGGGACATAAGCATCCCTTGCTTTTCAACAATTTCAAGAACAATCTCCGGAGTGATTAATTTTCTTCTGCGTCTTGCAGGCTGATTGACTGGAGGCAGGATGTGTCTGCCTTGAGAACCTGACAGTACCATCTGATTGGCTGTTTCTGGATTCTGACTTCCATTGGTGGCCCCATGGCTCACTTGGTTCTTTCTGGATGCCATTGTTGATATGTGATTTGGGTTGGCGGCTACCTGTGCGTGATGGGCAAACATGGCCATGCTTGAGGACGCAGGAGAAAGAACACACTCCTGGGTGGTGCTTGCAGAGGGCCTGCAGGTTGGGAGTGGCCATAAACAGAGGCTTCACCGTTAAGAGACCCAGCATAGCCCTACATGATTTTGTCAAGGCCAGGGAACAGCTTGTTGACTTGGTTGGTGTTGGAAGAAGACATAATAAAAAATTTATTATAATTTTAAACTCAAGAAGAGGAATGTATATTTAGTCAATTTTATTGTTATATATGGTAAGTTGGTGAATATTATGATCTAAATTTTAGCCGTCCTAAACTGGAATAGGGTGATTTTTGAGAATGCCTGTGATTCCTAAAAAAATTAGCACAAATCCACTATAGATCCTTTTATTTCCTATTTGAGATGCCCATAAATTATATTTATTTCAAATTTCTTACAATTATGATTTGAAACTTGGTTCTTGGATTTGACAATCTGTCAGGGAACCAACCCTGATTGGCTGGCTTGCTAGTGTTTGGGAACTGGCGGGTTGCAGACTGGGTGGGCAGAGCCCACCAAAGGATTGGTGCTTATTTAATGAGGTAGGACATTGACTTGCCCATCCACAACCACAGGCCAGCGGCAGGGACAATAGTATCTATTACTCCTGTGAGAGTAATATATAAGATTCCAATAAGCTTGTTGGTATGGTCCAGTGGGAGCTTGGTGGCAGAGGCAGGCATTGGTGTTGGGGTGACAGGAAGTTCCATATCCATTTAGTAGGCAGGAAGGAAGTTGTATTTATCTATGAATAGGTGGGGTTTGGTAACGTACCAAGGGCCTTCTTGGTTGTATCTGGTTGGCTCTGTAGTTCTGGCCAAGGGCTCCTGGGCTAGTATGTTGTCAGTGGTGTAATCCTTGTACTCAGGCTTTAAGGGGTACTCTGTGAAATAGACAGGACCAAAGGGAGCACCTGACAGGCAGTACGTAGCTGGCAGACTGACAGAGGGGACAAATGATCTTTGAGTTAACTGGCAGATGACAAGAATAAAATACGGCAATAATTGGGGAAACCAATATCTCATAACCTTTTATTTAAAAATGACAATGTGGGTTGATCTCAGCCTGGCAGGTATTTATATCACACTTTAAGGCTTCACTACCTGGCCAGGGTCTTCTGGGCTTGAGCAGGTTGGCATCAGGGGTCTCAGATGGCAGTGTGGTGCTCGGCACTGGCAGTTTGCCACTGGAAGCTTTGGGATGAGAAGACTTCAAATCCTTCTGTTTTTCAATTTAGGTTTTGGGTGCCTTTTTGGGATCAGTGCCTCCCCTGGGACTTTGGGGGAATTTGAAATAGTCCTCATGGAGAAACTTGCGTATTTCACTGAGCAAACTGCCGGTGTCAGGCGTTGGCACCTTGGGGAAATTCTCGGCATCTTGTACTGGTGGTTTGCTTACAGAATCCTGTGGAACGGCTAAGGGTTTGGGTTCTGGCAGGCTGGTAACAACTTTATCAATCAGTAGTGGGTTATTGGGTTCCCAACCTATGGATCTGGCGGTCCGCAATGGGTTTTGTCCAGGGTTCAACTCTGGTTCCGTATTTTGAGATTTAGGAGCATCCAAATTGTCATTCCTGACACAATCCCGCAATTTCAGATTTTTTAATTTTTAAATGATGTCTATGATTTGTTTGACATACAGAAAATCTCAAATTGTACATTAGAATCCTGCATTTCTGACTTATGTATCCCACATTTGTTTGCTGAGTTTTGTCTTTTGTTAGTTGAGTTATCTGCTCAAGGGATTTGAAATTTGCCAATTTAAATAAACCAAAAAAGTCAAATTAAATGGTTAATTTTATTAAATGTTTTATTTTTCACTCAGCTGAGTTGCCTGCAAAAGTGATTTGAAATTTGGACCAAGGATTTGACAATCCCACATTTTTACATTTAGGTTCTGAATTTACAGTGTTTTGGGAAAACTCTTGGCATCTAGTGCGGGCAGGTTATCATGGATCACTATGATGTTGGACAGGTTTGCAGGAATAGTGGCAGGCCTTAGGCTGGGGGATGATTTATGGGATTTCTCATTGACAGGATTGCTGATTTCCCTGCCTAAACTGCCAGCGTTGTGGGTTGCCACTTTGGGGAAACGTCTACTGTCAGGAATGGGTGGGTTGCTTGCAAAAACCTGTGGTGTTAGCAAGGATTCAGATCTTGGTGGAGTACCATTTAATTTTCTAACAGGTTTACTATTGATGGACTGTGGATAGTCAATCTCTTGGCCTTCTGAACTGGCAGGCCTTGGGAAATTAGGTTCAGGGATTTAACCCCGCACCATACCTTGGGTGTTGGATAAAGAAAAATTATCATTCCTGACACCATCCCCTTATACCCCAGAAATCTCTCCCTTCTGGGCCTTCTTGATTAAGTATTGTTGAATGTCTTGCTTGGTGTTGGTTATGTCAGGGATCTATTCTGCAGTAGGTTCCTGAGAACTTGCAGGCAGGCAGCCTGCAGGCCCAGAAGGAAGGAGCCACCACAGGACAGGTGCTAACTTTACAATGTAAGATAAGGATTTCCCTAGGATGGCCCAGGGTCCACTGGAAGGCATCATAGAGTCAATTAAGCCAGTGAGAGTGATGTAAATAACTCCAAAAATCTGGGTGGAGGTGAAATCACTAGTGGCAACAGATTCTTGTGGGCAGTTGGGCTGCAGGATCAAGGGAGGGGTCATTGGTACCAGGTACCAGGCAGGTAGTTATACTTGTCACAGAATATCAGGGGTGGTACTGTGATCCAGGTTCCTTCACAACCAATAAGCTCTGTTTCTCTGCTACAGGCTTCTGGATTGTAAAGCAGTATCTCTTCCAAGGTAAATTCCAAATAGGCCAGATTGGAAAGATACTCTGGGAAATGAACCAGGCCGTAGAGAGCTCCTGGGGGGCAGAATAGTTTAGGTGGTTGGTCAGCGTTTTCTTGGGCTTGGTGGGAAGCTGGGGCAGGACCTGGGAGATTAAAGTGGAAATGATAAAGTGCTAAAAGGAGATAGGATATAGCCTGGATGAATCAAAGGTTAATAACACTTTATTGTAAAAATAGCAATGAGCAACTTTCTGGAAGCCCCAGAGTATAAGTATGCCCATCTGCCATGGGAAAACTTTTGCAAAATTCTTTGGGCTGGGTGGTAGCATTTATCAAGGTTTGGGACTCTTTGATGGCATCCAAAATTATTGATTCATCATTGGCTGGGTCAGAATGGGGAATCTCAATTTCCTTCTTTAAGACAAGGAATTTTTCAGCAATCCATGGGCCTTGGGATCAGAATAATTCATCTAACATCTCATTGGTGGCAGCCTGGGTGATTGTGGGGGCCTCTTCTGAGATGTTGATCTCATTGGCTGGGCCAAAGAAATTCTCCAAGAGGCAGGGTTTGAACATGGAAGGTGCTACACTGATGGGTTTTGGAGGTTTCTCTGAAGTTGAATCTATCTCTGACTTGAGCCTGAAAAATGCGGGCAGCCTGCAGGGGCCCAGGGTTTGAATCCCGTAGTTGGGATTCTACCACATGCATTTTTAACAGGAACTTGTTGCTTGTGACATCATCCCCTTCCCTCCTGGCGCTCTCCTCCTTACTCACCTTTCTGTCCAGGTATTGCTATATGGCTCTGTGCGTGTTAGGCAGGTTGGAGACAGGTTCCTAGGTGCTCTCTTTGGGGGGGGGTAATCTACCCATTTGACGTAGTGCTGTAGAGTCTTGTAGTGAAGGTGATGTCTGTGGATGTATTTGACCTTGTATTCATTTGTGCATTCCTCCTGAATGGGCAGGGGATTGGACCTGATTTTCTAGTGGGTAAGGGAGGTTCCTTCTTTCTTGAATAGCAATAATCAGTGGAAGGCATTGTGGATTTTCTAAGTAGACAGCAGTTCTAGTTTATACACCACTTATCCTATTTGCTTTACAATCTTGTAAGGGCCGCAGCAGCAGTGGGCTAGCTTCCTCTAGGCACGTGTAAGGGAATCTTCTGGAAATCAAGGAAAACTTTGTTGCCTATTTCTAAGGGTTTTCTGGGAATCCTTTTCTTGTCAGCAAACGTCTTGTAGGTCTTTACGGCGCAGATTAGGTTCCTAAGGCAGGTTTCTTGGGTGTCATGTATTTATTCAATCCAGGTTTGCCCTGAAGTATTCTGTTCCTTGCTGCCAATACTGGGTTCCCAAGATGGATCAAACCCGTAGTTGGCCCTGAAGGGGGACATACCTGTGGATGCATAGTCTTTTCTGTTATAGGCATATTGTGCCATGGGTAGCATCTCTGCCCAGTTGTCTTGATCTGCATTGGTGTAGCATTAGAGATGTTATGCCAGGATTTGGTTAACTTGCTTGGTTTGATCATCAGTTTTTGGGTTTTAGGAGGGTGACATGCAGCGTTTGATTCCAAGATCTTTCATTACCTGGGTCCAGTAGTGGGAAGTAAACTGGGGCCCTTGGTCAGTGATGATTTTTTTGGTGTGCTGTGCTGCGTCAGTATACAGTTGTGGGAGTGTATGGTGGTCTTGGGTGCTGTACAGTGGGTGGTGGTTGGGACAAAGTAAGCCATTTTGATAAAGCAGTCTACCATGACCAGGATTGTGTCAAAGAATTTTGACAGGGGGAGTTCAACTATTTAATCCATTGATACTAATTTCCAGGGTTTGGCGGGAATGTCCAGGGGCCTTAGCAATGCTTCTGACTTAAAGCAATGTAGCTTGGTTCTTCCATAGGTTTTGCAACCATTGATGTAGGCAGCTACTTCCTTGTCCATGCCTGGCCATGTGTAGTTCTGCTTGATACTTAAGAGGGATTTGTGTCTACCAGGGTGAACAGCCATCTCTGAATTGTGGTAGTCAATCAATATGTTTGTTTGGGTTGGGCCCTCAGGTGCGTAGATTCTATTGTGGAGCAGCAAGATGGTGCCTTTCAGGAAGTAGCCCTTCTTTGAGTGATGACAATCAGGGTCCTCACCAGGGCGGTAACTAGTTTGGTTGAGTAGGCATCCTGTCTCTCCGCTTCTATCACATCTGGCTTGCTGGCGGTAATCTTTAAGTACTTTAGTTGGATTCCTAGGCTGAAAAGATCTAGCAGTATATGGGCATTGTGGTCCTTGGTTTCTGTAGAGGAGAGGATTAGGTTGGCTCTTCTACTCAGGGCGTCAGGTACCATGTTCACCTTTCCAGGCTTGTAGTCAATGGTCAAGGTGCAGTCTGCCAGTTCCAAGGCCCATATGACTTGTCTCTGGTTCAGTTGTCTTGGCTTGAAGAAGTATACCAGGTTTTTGTAGTCTTTCAGGACCTTTACTGGATTTTCAGCGCCACATAGCTACCAGCGCCAATGTTTCAGGTTCTTCATTATGAAAAGCATCTTCTTGTTGTAAATGGGATAATTTCCTTCTGCAGGCAGCATCTTCTTAGAGTAATATGCTACAGGATGTAGCATACTATCACCTTCTTCCTGAAGAAGAACCCTACTTACCACAAAGTCAGACACATTGGTTTCCAGTACAAAAGGTTTGGATGAGTCAGGCATTGCAAAGAGAGGAGCAGTTTGAAGGCCTTCTTCAGGGTCTCAAATGAGGAGGTACATTTTTTGGTCCAGACAAACGGGATCTTTTTCTAGAAGAGTCTGGTCAGAGGCAGGATGATGAGAGAATTTTTTATGAAATCTTTACAGTAGTTTGCAAGGACCAAGAAGCTTCTAACGTCTTTCTGAAAAGTGGGGGTTGTAAAGTTACTCCTCCCCCTTAGGCCTCCACTTCAATTCTTGCCAAAAAGACTTGGGAACCTCCACAAAATTGCGCTTGAACAATTATCCAAAAGTTACTGAAAAAGCCCAAGTAAAGCCCTTGAATTAATACTTGTGGAATTATTGCAAAGATGCCCCACTTAACCCACCCAAGAGACACCCCTGGTTAAATATCATGTACAAGTTCAGCTGAGAGCAGTGGTAATTGTGTCCAAAGCAAGTTCCTCAATTTTTAGTTGAATTGGTTTTCCTTTTGATTTTTTTATTCAAAATTTGCCAAGATTTTCCTGCCTTGAGAAATGCACTCATATTTACTCATATCATTGGTCAATTAGTTTGCTGACATTCAATCTCCCACCCCAATTACCTCCCCTCTTAAATGAATGTAAGAGTTGTAAAAGACCTTGCTTCATCATTCTCTAATCTAATTAAGTTTGAAATTTGTTAGTCTAATTTGACCATTTGGTTTTTTCTGTTGCTTTTGGTGTTCAGTTGATTCCATCCCCCTTTGGCCCCCAGGAATTGTTGGTGACAATCATTTGCTTGTTTCTGAAATCATGATTTTTATTATGGTTGAGAGAATGGCTCTATTTTTCTATAACCCGCTCTCCTATTCTTACAGGGATGGGCCATGCTGTGACCACATCCACTTTATCTTGGGCCATGGCAAAACCACCGGTTTGTACCATGCAGCCCAAGAGCTCTACTTCAGGTTGAAATAACTCACATTTCTTGAGTTTGACTTGGAGGTTGGCTGTGTCATGAATGTCATTTCAATACTTGTATTAAAAACCTGGGAATTGAACCCTGGGCCTCAGGAAAAGCCTTATGTTGACCAGAGTAGATAGGAGCCTGCCAGACTGCCAGTTGGGTCAAACCCTGGCCCACCAGAGATGCCTTGCCCCAACCAGGAGGAATGGGACCCTGTCAGACTGTCAAGTGTTGAGACTGGAAGTTCAATATCAACATTGGAAACCCCAGAATTGAACCCCAACCCTCCAAAGGCTAATTGAGTCACACAAAGTGGACAGGAACCCGCCAACTCACTGAGTCTCAAACCCAAGTTGTTGAGTTACTCTGAGACCTGTCAATCTCCCAAGGACAATTCTCCAAATGGATATCATATTGCTATTAACCATGTGCCACCAAAGATCCAGACCTAAGCTGAAGTTGTAGCTTGCCTAAAGGAGGTTACAACAAGGCCTCCTGCCAGTCCCACCAATGATCACCAGCTAATGCCAGCCTCCAGTCTAGAATGGGTAATACAATTTGACTGCTCAGGTGATATGAGAAACAGTAGCGGCGGAACAAAGCATCACCACTTCCTTTCATCAGAGAAGACACAACCTGGATCCGCTGCCCTCAAGACTCTAAGCCAAGATTCATGCCCTACCAGTGCCTTTTCTGCAAACCTGAACCCTGAAAAAATCAAAAGAGGCAAAAACCCATGGTATAAAAGCCCTGACGGTATGGTGATGACCATATTGTCATTTTTGATAATAAAGTTTTATGAACCTTTGGTTTGAAAAAATCCTACCTTATATAGTCTTAGTGATCTTTCATCTCAACTTGGGCCAAGTAGACAATCAGATAACCACCCCCTCCAGAGACCAACCTGACAACCTGCATCAGGCACTATACCGTCCCCCTGGAGCCCTCTTTGGACCTGTGCATTTTACCAAATATCTGCCCAACCCTGCCTACTTGGAGTACAACTTTGAGACCATCCTCATTGCCAGCCCCTTGGCAAGAACCAGAGAGACTGAATACATATGACACAAAGAAAAGAGGATCAAGGTGCCACCCTTATTGTTCAAAGACAAGTACAGTTATCTACCAGCATACTTTGTCCCCATGACTCCACCCTTAACCCTGCAACTCAACTGCCCAATGGATCCCCCCACTGCTGCCAAGACCATGTCCACTCAACTGTTTGGAGTACTCTAAATTACTTTGATGGTAATGGTAGACACTATGGTGCCCAACTCTGGGCCCTGGTCTTTGCTTGGGTGATCTGTATCCTATATTATCAAGTTATTACCCATACTATGGTGGAAAATACCCACTGGCCTGACAGTACCCTGTCCAGAGTCACCTAGTGCCTCCACCTATGCCTGGCTTCCTGAAAGGCTGCTGCTAGTTTCTCAAATATAAGATTCAACTGACAGAGGTGTTCTTCATGAATTTTACTGAATATCAGGATGTTGTCAAGGTACACCACACATAATTGGTCTAGGTATTTTCTCAGGACTGAGTTGATAATTCTCTGGAAGGTGCTAGAGGCGTTGCAAAATCTAAAAAGCATAACCAGGTATTTGTAAAGTACATACATGGCCTTGAACGCCGTCTTGTATTCATTTTCTTCTTTGATATAGATTTGATTAAAAGCATCTCTAAGGTCAATTTTTTTAGTAAACCTGGGCTCCAGTCAGGACGTTGCAAAGGTCATCAGTGTTGGGTATGGGATATAAAATTTTCAAATTAATGCTGTTCAGTTTCTGGTAGTTTACTCATGGGTGCATCCTGCCATCCTTTTCCCCACAAATAGCATTGCTAATGAACAAGGGCTTTTTGACACACAAATGAAACCTTTCTTGGACATATCTTCAATGTACACTTTAAGGACTATCTGTTCCTTGTGATTGCAACTATAAATGGGTCCATGCCGGGGTTTGGTGCCAGGCAGGAGGTCAATGATGTGGTTGTACTCTGAGTGTTCAGGAAGAAAGGCTGTGTAAATCCACTACCACCTTTGGCCTTGGACCAAATTGTTTTTCCCCGCCGCACCAAAAAAGTCCCAAAAATTATAGCCAAACTACTTAATTCTCTAGGAGATTTAGCTCATACTGTTGATGAGAGATTTGTTCTGACCTACCCTGCAGATCCCCTGGCTCTGGTTGTCCCGGCCTGGGAAGAAACACTGATCAATTTGGACTATTTGTTGGCATGGTGTTGCCCTCTTTTAAAAACAATCAGGAATGCCCAATCAAAAGATGTCACATCAATGTACACAAAGTCAACTAAATCTGAAATGGTTGGGGTGCTTTCCAGTCAATCAGGTGAAGCCGCAGAAGTTACCTTGAAACCCTCCAGTCCCCCTGGCCCTGGCTAGCAAATTTGCTCCCTTAGAAAATTAGATGCAATACTTGAGGTCATGTGATTAATGCCTGCCAACTCACCCCTTTTAACAATGCTAGGGGACTTTGAGTCCCCTGCTTGTCAATTTTTCAATTTATAAAAGTTTGGCTTCTGTTGCACTAAATTTTTAAAATTATAGTTCTAGTTGGGATCTCTGTTTTGAGTTCTCTACAATCTATAGTAAAAGTGTTAGTGATTCTATTACTCCTTACCTTTGACCTACTTGCTTCAAACTCTGCCCCTCTTCTGGGATCTTCAAAACATACTCTAGTGTATAGTTTTTTTGCTTTTTCTCTTAAAGTCTACACTCAAACTCTAAGTTTTTAGCTAAATTCAATATAAAAATCTATTTTTACTTTGATTTTCTCTATAAATTCTTTAATTTTGAACCCGCTTTTGTTTCTGTTTGCTTTAAAGACGCCCAAGTACACTGCCAAGCTCCCCAAAGCCCCTCTATCACCTCCTGCCTGTTCTCTTGCCTGCGGGTTCTCCTGCTGGGCAAAATTTTATTGTTTTAGCCTGAACCAAACCCACTCATCTTACCCAAATTTTGTGGAGAATTTAACCATGATACTCCCAGTGCTGAAGTTTGTGGTATTTTCCTTGGCTCTGTTCCTGTTGCTTCTGTGGTTGACCCCACCCAATTTGTGATTGAAGACCTCCTCTTCTGCGCAGCTTGTGGGTGAAGATCCTTACACTCTCTTTTTTTTCCCCAGTGGTCTCCTGTTCTCTGGAGAAGCCGTAGTCAAGAGCCTGACTTGCAACAACCTGGTATTGGAGGTTGTTGACCATGCCCTGCCTGTTCTTGTGGGTAAGGAAACATCAGCACTCCCCCTCAGCCTGGAGAAGAGCAACTTGGCACCTTTTCAGGTACCTGTGATGCCCCCTCCCGCTCCCACCTGTACTCCCTGGTTGCTTACTGGCCCAGTGCTGATGGGGTTGAATGTGTATTTCCCTCAGCTGTCCCCTGGGTCCTCTCTGTGGTCCACCCTTTGAGCGGCCGTCCCAGTTCTCCACTGGGCGGCATCCTGGTGGTTTTTTTTGCCAGGATGGGAGCCAAACTTAGTTAGTTTAGCCCCCTCTCTCACAGGCTGCTGCCTTTTCACTGAAGACGTGACTCCACTTTTCCAGTGATCAGACAGGACCCCCACACTGGGGTCCATCTTCAGGGTCAAAATGATTCCAGGTTTACCGCTGGTGGGACCCAGCTGGAATGGTACCACATTGTAAGTAACAGTGCTCCCTAGTGAGACTGTTTGATTGCAGAAGTTCAGGATGTCACAGTGTCTTTGGGACTAGGTGTCACGGCCCATACCAGAGTCCGGTTGGACTCCCATAGGGGAGGCAGGCCGGGCCTGGAAAGCCATGTACACAATAGGCGCAATGCAGACCAGGTAGTTGACTGCAGTAGCTAGGGGGCACCAACTCCCAGTATTGGGCACAACCTGGTCAGCCAGCCCCAATACTGTGATGTAGACAACCCCCAACTTGCTGAAGTCCTGGGCAGGGGGAAAATTGGGTAGGGGGGAGCAGCAGGAATCTCCTTCATAGCAGGCAGGAGATCCAGATAATGGGGGAAGTAATACTCCAAGTCAAGGGCGCAGGGTGGTTTGACTAGAGAAGAAGAAGTGTAGCCAGGAGGATATGGGTATGCTAGTTTGTATTGTGTTGTGGATTCCCAAATAGATGCAAAGAGAATAATTAAATTTGAGCAAAAATAGACAATTACTACAATAAAATAATGATTTCTGGGCATAAACTCGCTTTATTAAGATGTCAACAGTGAGGAGGGCTTCTCCCCCTCACTACTTATACTTACTTGATTCTCTGTGGCCTTTTGTGCCACCAGGAAACTGATGACATCATTTGGTGTTGAATTTGCAATTTTTACTGGAATTTCTGTACTTGGGCCAGGAGATGGGTGCTCATTGGTTGGTATAACATTAACCTTTCTTGAACTGCAGCATGCCAAAGTGCCACCATTATTTATAGATCCAGAAAACAATTGAGCGCCTGATTGCACAATCAAACAGTTGCGCTCCCAATATACCATTTCCTGATAGTTGAGAGGCCCAAATTTGATAATAAAATCAAAGCCAGGGATTTGAGGCTTGTGTGCCTCTCAAATCCCGGGTCAGTTGTTAGTCAAAAGGGGGTTTCCTTTCTCTGAGAGATACTTGGTAGGGATTCTAAAGCTGTGGGATTTTTTGCCTCTAGAAAGGCCAGCTGATTTTCCAGGGCATTTTGGGCCCTGAAACCAGGAGTCTCCCAGGATCAGGGGTGTAAGAGAGGGGGATAGACTAAGCAAGTCTGGCTCCCATCCTGGTGGGATCAACCACCAGGATGCCATCCAGTGCAAGACTGGGATGGCCGCTCAAAGGGGCCTCCCAAAAGAGACCAGCTGAGAAAAGGGAGGGAAATAGGAATCCAGGGTCATAACCAAAGCACCAGTGAGCAACCACAGAGAGCAATCCCAGGTGGGAGGGATATCTGGATCCAACATGGGAATTTGGAGCAAGGAGGGGAGAGAGGGACCTGAGACTATTGCAGGGTGAGAGTTGGTCAAGTCAAAAGAAGGGGGCTCATTAGATCTCAATTCCAGAGAGGATGAAAACCCCTCAGGATAAGGGACTAAACAGGGCAACTAGGCAAGTGTAGTTATGATGGTGGGGACCTGGGTGAAATGTCCAAAGGCATTAGAAAGCAGACTAGGAGTAAACCAGAAGTTTGAGTGACCAGGGAACGTTTGTTCCAAATGCCAGGACTGGTGGACCAAAATAATGGGAATGTGGGCACCAACATCATCATGACTACCTTATATAAAGGAGACAACATGATTTCAGAGGGGGGGGTTAACCAAAATTCCTGACAGACAGTCCTTAAATACTGACAATAACAAGAGCTCAGGCCAAGTTCAGATCCTCTTGGATCAAATCTCAACAAAACCCACAGGCAGATGACCAGCAGGGTGGGCTATTGGGCAGGCAGACCAGAGGAAGGTAGGAGGGAGGATAGTGGCAGGAGTCAGGACAATAACCTTTGTTATTAAATAAAACTGCAAAAACCAATAGATTTTCAAAGTCAGGAGTTTTATTCAATAATTGGAATTGGTAAGCAAGGGACCTGACAGCGCATGCTTTCATTATATGCAATGGGGGGGTGATAAGGCCGGGTTTTTTAAAAGGGGTTGTTGGAAAGCAATCTAAAGGGGAGCCAGTTGAAAGTCACTGCCTAATTTTCCCATGGTCTGGGCCCAAGAAAATAGGGACAGCCTACCCGGGTGTAGGATACAGTTAACCAATTGGCTAGGAGCATTCTGGGGACCCAGGGTGCACATTGCCCCTAATGCCTTCCTCTGACGTCCCAACTGGAGGGCTTCCAAACTCAATTACTTTGGTTCAAGGGACTTTCAGACCAGATTAATTACTTTCCTGGTATTCTACTGACTGTGGGATTTTATACCCAATTTTTCTGGGCTGTGGGTTAGGCACACCTGGTGCCATGTGGCCCGCGTTTTTTCATTGGCCCACCAGTTGTCTCAAAGCAGTGCGGCACCAGGAAAGCAAACAATCCAGCTGGATTAAAGTCTCCTCAACATTTGGAGGGGACTCCAGAGAAGGGATTGGGGTTTCAGCCGTGAAGGCCAACACAAAGTGCTCATCCACTGTGTGGGCCAGGTCCTCCAGGATTTGAAGGGATTTTGCCTGCATGCGGCCTGCCTTTTTTGATGGTCTGGGAAAAACATCCCAATTCAGGGCTAATGGCGGGCCACAGAACTTTACAAGGGGGTGGAGAAGCCCTTTCAGGATGATAGGAGATTCTGGGTAGATATTCTGGTCAATCCTTAATGGCAGCTTGGTTTCACACTTGAACACAAGATCATGAGAACTATTTCCCATGATCACCTTAACGCCTCTGGCAGTAGCCTTCAGTACCAGGTCCTTTGCAAGCCTGGCATCAATGAAGATTTCTTCAGCTCCAGTATCAATGAATGCTTCTATAGTTTGTGTCAATACAAGAGTTATAAATTTGACTTGGATAAACTTATAGGACTGAGAAGAGGTGATTTTTATGTCAGGGAAACAGTAGGGGCGCTCTTCTTGGGACAGGCCTTGGTGAGGTGGCTGGATTTGTGACAATAGAAACACAACCCTTTGCAATAGGGACATTGTAACTCCTTGGGAGACATGCCCTGTCTGCTGGGAGCTTGGGCGCAGTTAGAACGCTTTTAGGCAGGAGGAGCAACTTCTTGGTTAAGGATCAACCCTCTACACAGGAGGAGTAGCCCGTCTAAGCCAAGCATGAGAGGGTGGTGCTTGAGAAGTTCTTTCAAGGAAGGGCAGGCTCCTGTGTGACAGAAATGATCAGATAGTATGAAGAAGCCTCTATGTGGTGGAGAACCACCACCAAAATCTACATGTATTTGATGATTAACCACCAACAAAGCTTCAAATATTGTTGGTAAAATTTAGAAAAGAAACACTAGGATTAAGTAAAAAGATTAATCCTAACCAAAACAGTCCTAGATAAATTGCCTGGGAGAGAATCAAGGTGTCTTCAGCATAGAATTCAGGACATTGGGATGGAGCAAGTGTCTCAGCTTCAGATACAGTAGGGAAAACTCCAAGATTCTGAGGCATTGGGGTAACATTAGGAGGCAACAACAACAAAGTGCTAACAATGGGACCCCATCTTTCAGTAATAATTCAACTAAGAATCAAATTATAGGGAATGTAGCACAGCAGGCCTACTACAGGGTGTATGATAAATATAGATTAGACCAGAATAATATTGAATTTATTTGAGTATAAATTTTTAAGAAGGACTCAACTCTTAAGAGTTGAACAGTGAAAATTTTCCCATATATATCAAAATTTGACTAAGTAATACCACCTGGATCCTTGGCTCCTATTTCTTCTGCATTTTCAAGTGATTAACTAGTCCAGTTTGCAACAAACCCTTGTGTGACCAGCTTCTGATGACTGTTCTGATAAAAAAAGCTGTACTGAGTGACTCTAAGATTATGTTGATTTATCAGCATCAGCTTGCAGGAGGGAATCAAATCCAAATGGCAAACTGGAGCAGCAGTAACCCATTTTTGATCAACTGTTTGATTTAAATCTGTCAAATCTATTAATTTGGTTAACAGCTCTCCAGGTTTTCAAGCTTTATGACTTGGACAAATAATTCCCGGCATTATGGAATCTACCATGACACCCTGGCTGTATAGGATGGCAGATAACTTATCTTTGAGTTGGGTTCTGGTCTTCAGTTTGAGGAACTCATTGGTGTAGGTTTGTAGGGTGTGGGAACCTTGCTTGATGTCCAGTAAGTTGAGGAGGGCATGGTGGCAGTTGTCTCAATTGTTGCCGGTGTCCATAAGCTTGCTATCAAATCTGGAATAGTCTAGGCAGAATTCAACGTCCTCATCAGTGGCTTTCCCAAAACAGTCCAAGTGTTGCCAGAAAGCATGGAGGCTACACCCAGGACCTTTTATGTGTCATTTTAGTGCAATTTTGCATTGGCTTGGAAATGCAGGTGTAGGACAGGCATGGCTCTACAGGCTTCTTTCAAGGTGAGTTTGCCTATCTGTGGCATGCTACCTTGGTTGTGGACTGGTTTATTATAACATTCTGGACTTGAAAGTTTGGGGTCTTTGTGTTATCAATACTGAGTATGACATCCTTGTGTTCTGTGCTGCTTTTGGGTTTAATTTCTGAAGCAATTAAATTGATAATTAGTTTGGAAGAATAGTGAGCATAAATCAATGAAAATAGTATACAGGCATCCCCAAGAGTTAACAACATCTTGGGGCCCAGGTTATTGTGATTAAGATATATTGTCATAATTTCAGGGATCCTACCTGCAATAGGTTCCTGAGAACTTGCAGGCAAGCGGCCTGCAGGCCTGGAAGGAAGGGCCCACCACAGGATGGGTGCTAAATTTAAAATTTAAGATAGGGATTTCCCTAGGATGGCCCAGGGTCCACTGGAAGGCACCATAAAGTCAATTCAGCCAGTAAAAGTTATGTAAATAACTCCAAAAATCTGGGTGGAGATGGACTCACTAGTGGCAACAGATTCTTGTGGGTGGTTGGGCTGCAGGGTCAAAGGAGGAGTCATTGATACCAGGTACGCGGGCAGGTAGTTATACTTAATACAGAATAGCAGGGGTGGTACTGTAATCCAGGTTCCTTCACAACCAATAAGCTCTGTTACTCTGGTACAGGCTTCTGGGGTGTAAAGTAGGATCTCTTTCAAGGTAAATTCCAAATAGGCCTGGTCAGAGAGGATACTCTGTGAAATAGACTGGGCTTTAGGGAAATCATGGGGGATGGAATAGTTTAGGTGGTTGGTTGACATTTTCTTGGTCTTGGTGGGAAGCTGGAGCGGGACCTGGGAGATCAAAGTGGAAATGATAAAGTGCTAAAAGGAGATAGGATATAGCCTGGATGAATCAAAGGTTAATAACACTTTATTGTAAAAATAGCAATGAGCAACTTTCTGGCAGCCCCAGAGTATAAGTATACCCATCTGCCATGTGAAAACTTTTGCAAAATCCTTTGGGCCGGGTGGTAGCATTTATCAAGGTTTGGGACTCTTTGATGGCATCCAAAATTATTGATTCATAATTGGCTGGGTCAGAATGGGAAATCTCAGTTTCCTTCTTTGAGACAAGGGATTTTTCAGCAATCCATGGGCCTTGGGATCAGAATAATTCACCTAACATTCATAGGCAACAACCCAGGTGATTGCAGGGGCCTTGTCTAGGCTGTTGATCTCATTGGCTGAGCCAAGGGAATTGTTGTGTTCTGAGGTGCAGTACAGACACAAAACAGGGAATCCTAACATTAGAATTGGATTTATACTAAGTATCAGTTAGATGACAGGGAAGGCTATGTGATTACCTTGTGGCCCTAGATGAATAATCTCTACTGGTTGTGGCCAGAGAGAGGCGTCAAAGTACTGGAAGACACAAAGACAAAAATGTGAATAGAACTTAAATTTAATTGGGTATAAAAATTAGGAATATATACTGTATAGCTTTACCACAAAACAGTACATGGACAATAGTATCACTTGCCACAAGCATGAGTGGGGCAAGTGAGTTGTGCAGAGTCAGGAAACTGAACAATTGTATTTCCCAGTTCAGATATAGACTCATTTTGAGGGGCAAAAACAAAAGAGAGAGATTTGTCCTTAAAATAACCCATCAAAGGCAAAATCAAAACATGGTGAATGGTGGCATTCACAACATTGCCCCCTTCTAGATTGACCTTAGGGGGTAGTACTTGCAGAGGAATCTTGGCATGTACTTGGGCAAACTGACAATCACTAGAGAGGAGTTTCACATTGTACTTGGATCCTTGCTTGAAGGTCACTTCTAGAGGGCCAACCCATAATGTATCTAGCTTGTGAGCGTGTCCTCCTACTCTATGCTGATAGTAAAGAATGTGGTCCCCAATGTTGAACTCAGGCAAGGGAGAGCGTCCTTTATTTACAGGAGAGAGCTCAAGCATCTTGATCTTATACACAGAAGTGTATACAGTAGCTTATATGTCAATTATGCTGTTGACTAGATCTTTGATATAGCTGTCAGGATTCATGGCCTTATCAGAGGAGAGAGGGGGAGCCCCCAAGAGCAACAGAGTGGTAGCCTCACGCCCATACAGCATAGCAAAGGGGGAATACCCAGTGACACAATGTTTGCTGAGGCAATAAGAAAAGAGAGCAGTGGGTAAGTATAGATCCCAGTTTGCAGCATCAGAGTAAGTGAGTTTCCTCATGATAGAAACCAGTGTCAAATTTGCACGCTCAACTGCCCCATTAGTAGAAGGGTTATAGGGGGCAGAGAAAGACTGGTGATTCCCCAAGGCTTCAACAACAGAGGTTACCAACTTGGCATTGAAGTTAGTCCCATTATCAGATAGCAACACTTGAGGGCAGCCATGGCAGTAGAAAACATCTTGCAACAGGAAGGCAGCAGTTGTCTTAGCAGTGATGTCCCTAGTAGGGCAAGCTTCTACCCATTTGCTGAAGTAATCAACAGGAATTAGGATAAAGCAACAACCAGAGAGGGAGCAAGAAAGAGGACCTACAGCATCAATGATGACCAGTGTGAAAGGCATGTTGAAGGGGAACCAGTTTGAATTTGTGAGAGGCAGCTCAAAGTCTCTGAAGCTGGAAGTTGTGGCAACTAGCTATGATTTATGGAATCAGCAGGCAAAGGTTTCCCCAGAAGTAGTTTTTTCTGGAGCCATTCAAAGGTCTTGGCAATGCCCCCATGCCTGGTCTCTTTATGAGCTTGAAGCACCAACAAAAGGCAAATACTAGGTTGTACATAAGGCAGGTACTGGTCTCAT
Organism: Entomophthora muscae; assembly: GCA_014839935.2. Taxonomy (NCBI): domain Eukaryota; kingdom Fungi; phylum Entomophthoromycota; class Entomophthoromycetes; order Entomophthorales; family Entomophthoraceae; genus Entomophthora; species Entomophthora muscae. The sequence continues at coordinate 234,109 of QTSX02004303.1, forward strand.
ACTTTCTTGAAGAGCTGATTGTCTTGAATAAGTGTATCCTCAGATAGTTTGGACAGGGCTAATTGGACTTCTTCTGTCTCACTTTCCCACAAGGAAGGGTATCCAATTAGTTCATACAATCTATCAGCTTCAGCAGGGTGTATAGCAAGGATGGGCATTCTGGATAATCCATCCCCGTTCTGACATCAAATCCTGGGACAATGTAGCACAGTGAAGTTGTAACCTTGCAGGAAGAGAGCCCATCTAGCCAGCCATCCCTCTGGCTCCTTAAGCTGTTGTAATCACTTAAGCAAAGCATGATCAGTGACAACAGTGAAATGGGTGCCATACACATAGTGACAGAACTGTTTGACTGCATGCAACACAGCAAGACATTCTTTCTCTGTAACACTGTAGTTCTTCTCATGTTTATTCAGGACACAAGAAGTATAGCCACAGGACGATTCACACCTTTATTGTCTAGTTGAGCCAAGATGTCCCCAATAGCAAGGTTGCTAGCATCAGTATATAGGATGAAATCTTTATTGTAGTCAAGATACACTAGGATGAGTGCCTCTTTGAGTTTCTGTTTGAGGGTCTCAAAGGCTTGCTGCTAGCTATTGGCCCATTCAAAAAGGACATTACGTAACAGTTGGACCAGAGGTTCACTAGTATTGGCAAATTCAGGGATGAACTGTCTGTAGTAGCCCATCATACCCAGAAAGACTTGTACCTCTTGCAGGTTGGTGGGTGGAAGTATTTTATCAATGGCTTCAACCTTCTTGGTCACTGGGTGAATCCCCGTCTGGGTTACTTCATGGCCCAAGAATTCAAGAAACTCTTTGAAGAAAGCACACTTAGATGGTTTTAGTTTAAGGCCATCCTCTTGAATCTTTATGAGCACTTCTTTGAGATGATCCAGGTGATTGGTAAAGGTAGCACTGAAAACTGTTATATCATCTAAGTATAATAGGACACATGACAGTTTCAAGTCACAGAGGATGAAGTCCATGGCTTGTTGGAAGGTGGCCAGGGCATTCCAGAGTCCCTGCGGCATACAATTAGGCTAAAACAGCCCTTCAGAAGAAATGAGCACAGCCTTTTGTTGATCCTTGGGAAAAAGGTCAACTTGCCAATAACCAGATGCCTGATCCATTGAAGAGAAGAACTTAGAGCCTCCAAGACAACAGAGAGCATCATTGATACATGGCAAAGGGGTAGGAGTCCTTCTTGGTTAAAGAGTTTAATTGTCAATATTCCATCACAATACAATGACCTCCATCCTTTTTCTTCATAATGAGCAAGGGAAAGCCCAAGGACTTTGGGAAGGGGCCAGCAGACCAGCGTCTAACAGTTGTTTGAGCTCTTTAGACACCTGAGTGTCCTCCACACAACTACAGCAATATGGTTTAGCGCGGAAGGGGGAGCGTCTCCAGTGTCAATCTGGTGAATGTTGCCTTTGAATAGGCCATAGTCAGTGCTGTCTTTGTCAAAGATGTCTGAAAATTGATCTAGCAAATTGAGCACCTCCTTCTGTTGAACCAGGGATAGCTGCGGGAAGTCTTGGGCAATAAACAAAGATAGGACTTGGGGCTTGTCTTCAGGTAGGTTAAAATCCTGGAATGTACCAAAGGGGTGAAGTGACAAGACATTGGGAGAATTCAGTAATTTGCCATAAACAACAACCTTCCCTCTATATATATGTATGGGGAGGGCAGTTAGGTTGGCTACTAGCAATTGAACAGGGTCTTTATGGGAGAGATCTAGGATTCCAGGACAGAGGAAAGGTTCATTGCAACCTAGTGAGGGAGGAGAGTACAACTCCAGGAATGTACACTCAGGTAGCTAATACAATATTTTAGAGTCCAAGATGGCTTGAGAGCCATGGGGGATGATTACAGCAGACGTAGCCAGGAGAGGGATCCCCCCATGACGCAGGGCAAGCCATGGGCGGACACTTCATATCAGAGGAGTGGGTATATGTATTTTAGAGTGAAAACACCAGTGGGATATTCTAAAACACACATCTTGAGGCGCTTACTGGGAAATTTGACTGGCTCCTCAAAGATCAGAGGGACTTCATACCCCAGAATAGAGAGGTAACCATCTTTCAAGTTGATGATCCCATTATATTCCCTAGGGAACTGGGTACCAACTAGGAAATCATAGCTCTCATTCTCCAAGACAACTGCAGGCGCAGCTAAAAAAAGCTTGCCAAACCACATGGGGAGAGCAGAATATGCCCCTATAGCGCAGGTCATAGACAGCCCAGCTGTTCCATACAACTGATGATAATTATGGTTGGGGGAAAGCTTGAGCTTCTTGACAAGCTTTGAGGAGATATTGTTAACAGGCAAGCCAGTATCTAAGACAGCCTTGATTTTCACCTTCTAGATGCATATTTCTACGCAAGTGGTAGTACATCCAAACGGTGGAAAAACAGCCAGGATGTCTTAGCTTCTTTTATCTCTTTGTCCCACTTCTCAATCATACACCACAAGCCTGGAAACTCCTTATAAACAGTTTGGAGAGGAAGCAAAACTGACACATTCTTGAATACAGCATCAGCAACCTAGAGGCCTCTTTGGATGATTCTACTAGCACAGGAGACCTCTTTGCTTGAGTGAGGTATGGGCAAGAGACAACTTCTTTTGGCCTCAGGCAAAGGCTTAGCGGTTGTTATAGTCTTTTCTGATTGTAACTTGTAGGGGACTGCAATGGTTTCAGGGACAGCAAGAACTGAATACCTGTAAGCATCAGGGTCATCAAAATCAGAATCCCAAGTCAGAGTTGTCAGAGATATTGTGAAACAGCAGTAGGATGGGAGGAGCCTTGGTATCAGCAGGCTTGGAGTTGGTTATAGAGGAAGGGATTGAAGGAGACTGGGAAGAATTGTCAACTGAGAGCATCTCTGCCTCTAGGTTGACTGATCTTTTCCCGCCTGCTCCTTGGGATCAGCTCCTTCAACCCAAGGATTAGTGCAGACTCAAGAATGGTGACCTATCTGGCCACAGTTGTGGCAACCTTGACATCTAGGAGAATTTTGCAAGTTCATTGTAAGGATGCAGGGGCTACGGGATGACAAACCAGAATTAGAGGCGGCACAATTCTCCCAAACAACCTCTCCAGAGTGAGTAAGGTGCATATCCTGCAATAACGTTTTTAAGATCTTCATGAAGGAAAGCATAGCCTTGTGGGCTTTGAAATGGAGGCACAGGAGCTGGTTAACCTTGAGGGCTTGAGCGCAAGCCATGTAGGCTTCATGGGCTGTCAATTGTCTGCTCATTATCAGTTGCTATCCTTCCATGTAGAATCTGTCTTCAAATTCAGCTAGAGTCTCCTTAGGTTTGAAAGCAACGTGAATGAAGGCGTCCTTCTTCACTTATAAGCTAAGTTCACCACCAAATTTGTCAATCAGAAGCTGCTTCATATCTTCCCAAGTCTCAATGGTGGGCAGCTCAGGCACCACCACCTCTTGCCAGGTCAGGTGTAGACAGGTTAGAATATATTCCTTCTTAACCTCATCCAATGCTCTTCTCATGGCAGTTTTTGTAGATAGTTAGGAAAGCTGCAATGGTCAAGGTTTTGGGATCAAAGACTTGCTTAAAGGTAGGATTGAAATGTGCTTCAGAAGTTGGACCACCATTGTTGCTATCAAGTACATTTATGTGCACGGGAGATTCTGCTTCAGATTTGGAGGGGGCTGTCTATTCCACAGCTGCCAAACACTTTCTTCAAGGGTAGTCAGGTTCTCAACAGTGCAGGCACCCGTATCATTAGCTAGAGTGGTCTGGCGCTCAGTAACATCTAGGTGTTGGCCTTGGGTTGTTACTACTGTAGAGAGTTCAGCCAGTCAAGAAGTAAGGGAAGGCCCCACTGAGAGGCAAGGGGAGAACCTGTCATTTACTGAGTCAATCAATTCACTCATTTCTTGTACGTCTCTGTCTAGCTCAGCATGGTCTCATTTCAAGTGGTCCACCTTGTTAGCTAGGGCAATCAACTCCCTAGCACATTGGATTTGGGGGCTCCTGACAAGCCAGGGCAGCAGCCCTCTTCATTGACAACTCCAACTGGACTACCAGTAGTTTCCACCATTTTGTGTAGGGCAGCAAGCTCCTGCTATAGCTCAGCAAATTGAGTTGTCAAAGCAAGCACCTGAGGATCAGGCTGAGGGGCCTCAGTAGGGCATCCTTGACTTCAGGTAGACACTTGTAGCTCTTGAATGGCATCCCATAGTCTCTGCTCTCTATCCACCAAATCATCAGATGGGGGGATGGCAGAGCATCTGGCTTGGGCATAGATAATTCATTCACTTGACTCTGGAGCTTGGCAATAGCATCAGCAGTGACAACCCTTTCTTGATCAAATTCCTCACTGAGCTCATAAAGGCCTTTAGCGGCAAGGTCTGCTCCCTGTTGCAGTTTCTTGAAGGAATAAGTGCTGAACACATTGAGCTGTTGTACAAGTTATTTGAAATTGGTGAGGTAGGTGTTCAAGGTGGAATCTACTTGAGTTTGCCAGGGTTTTTCTAACTGGTGAAAATCATGTAGACGCTCCCTGACGTATTTGGGAATGGGCTGGTGCATTTGTTCAATGAAATGAACAAACAGGTCTGGGAGGTGACAGAGTTGCGCTGATTGTCTGACACCAAGGAAAACAGGGAGTGGATCCACTGTTGGTAGGCCACAAAATGGTCCCAGTGATGAGTAACAGCTGCTTGTAGAGAAGAAATCTTCTGAATGCAGAGCCCTAACACCATTTGATGGTGGGCTGAGGCAGGTTGTACAAAAGATGACAGTAGATGCTCAGCAGAACCAGCCACTGAGAGGAGATGTTGAGGAAATTGTGGAGCCACAATCAACTTGTAGTATTCATGCCTGACTGAACTGTAACTGGAGGAAAGGGATGTCTCCCTCATGGGCTATCCCAAGGGCTACCACCATGACCTGCTCTAAGTCAGGGGTACCCATGGGGTAAGGAACTAGGCAGGGACCACTACAAAGGTTCAGAAAAGTAGGGACAATAGGTGGGTCTGTGATGTCTTCTTTGATAGGAGGACTGGGAATTTCAGGTGAAGTTGGCTCTTGTATAGGAGGAGGCAAAGGGCCTGAAAATGTGGAGGCAAAAGGGATAACCAAGGGGCTTACAGCCCCTGTAGTGAGCACCATTTTTGTTGTGTTCTGAGACGCGGCACAGACACACAACGGGGAATCCTAACCTTAGGATTGGATTTGTACTAAGTCTCAGTTAGATGACAGGGAAGACTATGTGATTACCTTGTGGCCCTAGATGAATAATCTCTACTAGTTGTGGCTAGAGAGAGGCACCAAAGTACTGGAAGACACAAAGACAAAAATGTGAATAGAAATTAAAATTTATTGGGTATAAAAATTAGGAATATTTACTGTGTAGCTTTACCACAAAACAGTACATGGAGGGTAGGATCACTTGCCACAAGCATGAGTGGGGCAAGTGAGTTACGCAGATTCAGGAAACCAAACAATTGTATTTCCCAGTTTGGATAAAAACTCATTTTGAGGGGCAAAAGCAAAAGAGGTTTGTCCTCAAAATAACCCATCAAAGGCAAAATCAAAACATGGTGAATGGCGGCATTCACGATCAGGAATGATCCAAGAGGCAGGGTCTGAATGTGGAATGTGCTACACTGGTGGGGTTTGAATATCTCTCCAAAAATGAATCTATCTGACATGAGCCCAAAAAAATGCGGGCAGCTGGGCCTGTGGGCTGCCAGCCCACAGGGGCCTGGGGTTTGAATCTCAAAGTTGGGATTTCTCCTTGCTAATCAATAGCAGGAATTTGTCACTAATGACAGGTTAGGTTACTCAGGGGTTCCCAGGTGATTTCTTTAAGAGGGTAGCCCAGCCACTTATCATAGTACTGAGGGTCTTTTAGTAGACATGTTTGCTGTAGATGTACTCAACCTCATACTCATTAGAGAAGTACTTCTGGATTGGCAAGGGTTTGGACTTGATATTCTGGCAGAGAAGGGAGTTTTCATCCTTTTTGAACAGTAGCACACTATGGAATACTTTGTGGATCTTCCAGGTGTGGACAGGTCTAACTTGAAGGCAACTTCTCCAATTAGCTTGGTGATCTTGTGTGAGCCTGTTTTCCTGTGAGCTAGTTTTCTACCAGGCATATGTAGGGATACATTCTGGAAATCCAGGTAGACTTTGTCTCCAACTTGCAGGGGCTGGCCAGGGGTTTGTTTCTGATCAGCAAAGGTTTTATATGTCTATAATTCTCCTTTCAGATTTTCTAGGCATACAGTTTGGATATCATGGATCTTCTCAATCCAGGCACATCCAGAGGAATTTGTTTCCTTGTTCCCAATGATGGGGTCCCAGGGGCAACTGTGGTAAGTTTGACTCCCTGGTGATCAACTCCCTGGTACTTGACACTTTTTCAAGTACCAGGGAGTTAAGTGCTGCATATGTGAATCTATTAGTATTTTTGGCTTAACTGATTTTAAGCTAGTTTTTACTAGTAATTTTTGGAGTTTGAAACCAAAAACTGAGTTCAAATTCACTTGAATTCAACTCTGTTTAATAATTTGGTTAGCTAAAATGCCAATTTAAGGGGCAATTTATAAGTGAAGTTACTAGTAGAAATGAAAAAACCTGTGTTTGACACTCTAAAACAAAAAGTAGTCAGTTCAACACTTTTTAAGCCAAATCCATATTTTATTAATAAAATACTTATGAACCCATATAAAATTTGGTATTTACTATTATGTTTTTATTACTAATGTCCATGGCCGTCAATTAGACTCCCAAGCACCACTATACTGGATTTAGTGGTATAGATATTAATCAAATACCCCACTTGTTTTATATTATGTCATTCCTGGGTTTGTGGATTAAGTGATGCCACATAAATTAAGCCCAATTTATTGAGAGATTTCATATGTAATTTATAAAAAACAGAAACTTGACTCCTCCTCTGTTTGATTCTATCCACTTGCCATGCAAATGGTTTTGGATTTAACTAATCAAAGGCCCAGAATTAAGGCTAAATTAATAAGTGATACACTATAAGCGCCACTCAACACCCATCCACTTAGCAGTTTAACTTGGGGATTAGTACAGAGAGCTTTTTAATGTTTTAACTAACACTATAGTAAATAATTCACTCCCAGCTCCTCACAACATACCTTAATTGGCAACTGTGGTAAGTTCAGCTCTCTGGTACTCAACAAAGTGTCAAGTACCAGAGAGTTGAGTGCTGCATAAGTGAATCTATTAGTTTTTTGGCTTAACTGATTTTAAGCTAATTTTTACTAGTAATTTTGGGGTTCAAAACCAAAAACTGAGTTTAAATTCACTTGAATTTGCTCTGTTTAATAATCTGGTTAGCTAAAATACCAATTTAAGGGGCAATTTATAAGTAAATTTACTAATAGAAATGAAAAAACCATGTTTAACACTCTAAACCAAAAAGTGACCAGTTTGACACTTTTTAAGCCAAATTTTAATTTTATTAATAAAACACATGTGCACCTATATAAAATTTGGTATTTACTATTATATTTTTATTATTAGTGTCCATGATTGTCAATTAGGTTCCCAAGCACCACTATACTGGATTTAGTGATATAGATATTAATCAAATACCCCACTTGTTTTACATTATATCATTTCCAGGTTTGTGGATTAAGTGGTGCCACATAAATTAAGCCCAATTTATTAAGAGATTTCATATGTAATTTATAAAAAATGGAAACTCAACTCCTTCTTTGTTTGACTCTATCCACTTGCCATGCAATTGGTTTTGGATTTAGCTAATCAAAGGCCCAGAATTAAGGCTAAATTAATAAGTGACGCACTATGAGCGCCACTCAACACTCATCCACTTAGCAGTTTAACTTGGGGATTAGTACAGAGAGCTTCTTAACGTTTTAACCGACACTATGGTAAATAATTTACTCCCAGCTCCTCACAGCATGCCCTAATCACTAATAATCACCTTTCTACTCATTTGCTTTTTTAACTTATGTTTTATTTTATTTTTGAGCATATGAAACTGCCTTTCTTTTGGGTTAAATTTCAAACCTGTTTTAAATTTAGGCAAGTTTGATATGTAAAAACATAGTAAATTTGATTTTTCTGCTTGATTCCAGCATTCTCAACAGTGAGAATTCAGCTTTTCCCAGCTGATTGACAGTGCTGAACTTGACACTTTACTATTTTTTGAATTTTCAACTCCCAATAAAAAACTCCACATAATAATTTTTTTCCAATTATAATCTACTACTCTTTCTGCTACTTTCTATATAACTTTTATATATTTTTTTGACTTTTTATTATACTTTTTGATTTAGCCCTAAGATGTTATGCTGAACCTAACATATTTGATGTTTCATCATAAAATCACTTTTTTCTATGTTTTAACCTTTATATCTATACTTTGAGTTTCTATTTTGCTTCTATTTACTGTTTTATGTTTTTTTCTTGCTAAATAAAACTTTCTTTGAATACTTTTTACTTAACTTTTGTTTTGCTTTACCTCTTTGTATTTAATATCTTTCACACTGCTTTATTTACAAAACTAAACTTTTCTTTAGACAAGATCAAACAAGAACAGCCAACAGTCCAAGCGCCAAGCCTCCAAGGGCTCCAAGGAACCATACACCACCCTCAAGTGTGTCAAGAAGCCTGAAAAGCAAAGTCTCCATCTCCATCTCCCTCACCCCATTTTCTCCCACTCCATTTCCTCCCACTCCTCCACCCTCATCTTCAACTTCCCCCAATTTCTCAAATAAAAGCAATGACTCTCTCACTGAACACTCATTTTACAAGTCAGAGGCTGACTCCAAGCCCACTAAGGAGCGCCATACCAAGAAGCCAAAGGCTGCCAAGGAGCTCACCTATTCTTCTGGTAAGAAAAAGGAGGCATCCAAGCAGGCCTCAAAGAACCTTTCCTTTCCCCCTCCAGATGGCTCTTCCCCCTCCCTCATCTGATCCCCAAGATGAGCCTGAGGAGTACTCCAAGAAGATCAAAGCTTCTGGTCACGTGGCTTGGGACCCACTGGCCATCTACAATATTTTTAATGTGGATGGAGAGTTCAAAGTCCCCAACTGCTTCCCCCAGTACTTCCTAATTATGTCAGTAAAGGGAAACCCTGGCTATGTTGCTGACAATTACATCTTTAACTGTAATAACCAAAAAACATAAAAAAAGCAAGTCTTCATCTGTGAAGATAAGACTTCTGGGGCCCAGCTGAACACCAAGGGCTGGGAGCGGGTAACTGCCAAGAAGGGGGAGCACTATTGTGACCCCCCAATCATCTTATAACCCAGATGTTAAAATGGTACCTTGTCCAGGTGATCCCAACATACTCTCACCTCCGGGCATCTGATCTGGCTATAAAAGCCCTGCAGCATTTAAAACCCAACAATCTCAAGTTGGTGCCAACTTAAGAGCAGTTGGTTAAGTTCATAAGCAATAAGTGTATTGCCGCCAATCCCCCTCCCCCAAGGCTTCCAATTTCCTCTCTGAGCTTACGCTCACCCACGAGATCAAGCAGCCCCAAGTGGGGAGCGTTTCCTTCTTCACAACAATGGGTTCAGCAGCAATGCCCACATAGTCTGCTATTCCACTCAGCAGAGCCTGCTGGAGTTAAAAAGGGCTTCAACCTGGTAAGTTGATAGTACCTTTGCCACTTGCCCCCAGATGTTCAAACAGCTCTGGATGATCCATGCCCAGATTGACATCTGGGTGATTCCACTTTCTTTCTTCCTCCTACTTGGGGCCACTAAGCCATTTACACCTACACGTTCTCAACCCTCTGCAGAGCACTTTTCCTTCTTCCCAACAATAAAAATGATGGCAAGAAGAATCCCCCACACCTGTGCTAACCCTCCTGCTGCTGACAAGGACCAGGTCACCCTAGACTTGGAGGAAAAGGTGAGGCTCAGAGCTCTAGGGCCTCACATGTGCATTATGGACTTTGAGCCAGCTCAGTTCAAGGCATTTGAGCAGCTGTTTAGTGGGGAGGTGCAGGGGTGTCACTTCCACTTCTGTCAAGCAGTTGCTTGCAATGTGCAGGCCCATGCTGAGCTTAGTAGGTTGAGCCAGAGGAACACTTTGGACACCTGCAAATTTGTGCTGACACAGTTCAGTGCCTAGGCTTTTTTAAAGCCAGAGCATACTGCACTGGGGTTTGAGGTTCTCTCAAAGGATCCTTAAATAGCAAAGCATCCAGAGTTTAAGCCTTTCCTTGAGTACTTTGAGCCCCAGTGGATTGGGAAGGTCATCACACAGAGACAAATCAAGGCTGGAGCCAAGGCCAGTTGAAATGTGTACCAAGCGGCAGTGAATGGTGAGCTCAAGACCACTTTGGCGCTAAAGGCTTATCACAAGCATCTCAAGGCCAACTTTGGGCTTCATCCAAAGTTCAACAAGTTATTCTCCCTTCTGCAGCACAAGCAGGAGAAAACCATCTCCAAGCTGTGTGACTTGGCCAACTGTGTCCCCCACCAAGCCTACAACCTGCTCCACCCTCTTCACCAAGGCCATCTAGGGTGCAGATAAACACAAATACAGGGCCTCTGAGCTTAAGCAGCATCTTGAGATTATTGCCACTGCCCTCCTGGAAGGGGCTAAAATGAAAAAGGGGAAGAAGGGCAAAGGTTAAACTTGCTTGCTTGCTTCTATGGTTTTAACTCTTTTTAACTTTAATTTTTACTTTTTAGTTTTGATTATTTAGTTTTTAGCTTTTAGTTTTAATTTTTAAATTTTTTTGAGTTAATTAGATATTACTGATTATTTTATGTATATATGGTAAGTTTGAGATGAATAGCTACAGTTGAAAGTTGTTGAGCAACTTGTGTTATTGCTGGTATGTTCAAAGCTACAGATAGATGTTAGCCTTGCAAATGTACTCTACCTAATCCTATGCAAGAGCACTACAGACTACAATAGAGTAGAACTTTGAAGATAATTACGTTTATTAAAGCTGGAGTACAATCTAGCCAGCAGCTGCAATCTATCCAGGTGTAACTAAGAACATGTTGTTATCCTTTCAGGTGTCTGTATCAATATATACTGCAACAACCCTTGTTCTTGTCCTTTCAGACAGTTCTCAGTGGCTACTTTTGCAATAGATCCATCTTTGCTAGCTAAGCCTATCCTGATTGGCTGTCCTTGGCATGTGTGTTGCTACTGGCCTTTGCAGGTGTACATGGCACTTCAGCTATAGCCTACGCTCTTCTTGAGCTAGCCTAATGTCATTTATTGATTGGCTGTATCCTACATGCCTATTATTGCACTGGAAAACTACGCCGTATTTAGTTGACGCTTATAAATGGTCCTTAATCTGTCTTCCAGCATTGGAAGGTGGAATTTTGGTATTGTATTTGTAGGGCTTAATCAGTGATCCTTTTCTGGCTGGTGAGTCTTCTGCTTATTAATGCAAGAGGTCAAATTGGGAATTATATGCTGTATAATAGCAGACTCAATCCAGTATTGATCTGTGAATTATCCGCCGTGTAATGCTGACCCAAACCAATAAGAAACCTGATTATACACTGTGTAGCTCTGACCCAAACTTGGTATTTCCTGATCTTTTGCATATCACTTGTTTGATATGAGTATAAAAGCCCATCAGACAGTGTGGGGCTGGGTTGATACAACTTCCAGTAGAGTGGATTGGGAGGTGAGTGATAGATGATCTTTAGGTTATACAGCGTAAAATCAACGATAATCACTATGTTGGCTAACATTTATACAGCGTATAATTGTTACATCAATTATAATAAAGCAAGTAATATACGGCATACAATCAGTATACATTAGAATGATGATCAGTGATAATATGGTGTATAATTGCAACATCTATTATAATAAATTAACAGTTACACGGTGTGTAACTGCCATATCTATTATAATAAACTAATGATTATACGGCGTATAATTACTACACTTGATTAAATGATAACCAAGTAATAATACAGTGTGTAACAGATTAAGATCTGCATGCAATATTAGCCTAATCATTTGTGGTCAATCAGTCTAATCTCACAAAAGTGATTAAAATATCTTAATTTTTGTTAATTTCCTAATAAAACACTTGATATTTACAGTTATTCTTATATGAACTATATCAAATAAATATTAATATTTCTTCATATTTTGTGTAACTTTTATTGTTTTGTTTTTGTTTATTTTTGTTTCATTGGAATTTTATTTTTATGGTAATAAAAAATAACTTTATAATGAATAGTGTAAATTAAATAGTAAAAATGAGAAATAGTTGCTTATTTCTCCTTATTTTTGTTAATAAAGGTACTGTTTTATTGCATTTTTGAGCTCTATGGAAATATTTTAATATACCCTAGCTGTATAGCTTAATTTTTTATATTAAGAGTTTTCAGAACATCAAGATCTGTTAATTAAAAAAGTGTCAATTTCCAGTTGTTGATCAGGGAAAAAGCTGAATTCTCACTTTGCTATAGTGTCAAGCACCAGGGAGTCAATTTTATCATAGTTGCTGTTGCAGGCAGGGCCAAAGCCATAGTTGGCTTTAAATGGGGTCATCCTGGTTTAGGTGTGATCCTTAATGTTGTAAGCAAACTGGGCTATGGGGAGCATCTTGGCCCAGTTTTCTTTTTTGATGTTGGAATAGCATCTGAGGTATTACTAAATTATTTGTTTGACTCCTTTGTTTTTTCCATCTGCCTGTGATTGATATGAAGTAGATACACAGTGCTTAATATATAAGTCTTTAATTGCCTGTACCCAGTAGTGAGACATAAACTGGGGCCTCTGTCAGTAATTATTTATTCAGGGGTGCTATTTTGGGTAAGAATTTTGTTGTGGAAGTGTTGTGCTGTTTCTGCGGCCTTGTAGTGGGTGGTGGTCAGTATAAAGTAGGAAATCTTGATGAATCTGTACACCATGACCATTATTGTGTTGAAGGAGTTTGACGGGGAAAGTTCTACAATGTAATCCCTGGAAACTAATTTCCAAAGGCCAGTAGGTATATCCAGTGGTCTTAGCAGGTGTGATGATCCACATGTGAGTGGTTTTGCAGGTGGGGCTAATGTTGGCCAAAGAAGAAATAGTCAGTTGAGACAGGTAAATATGATTGTATATTGATTTATCTAGTATGAGAAAATAAGGAGAAGTGGTCCTAGTAGAGGAATTATGATGGATTGGGTCTTGTTACATGCTTTAAGATGGTGGGTAAGTGGTGATAATTGAGGTGAGTAAACATGCAAGTGGTCAACTTTACCTAGGATGGAGGGATAAAGTTTCTCTCCATGATTTCCAAATACTTTGAGGAGGTCTTGAAGTTACTAGGCAAGATTGAATAAGCTAAGAACTATCATTGAGGTGGCTGTCAGGAGAAAATATGGAGAACTTGACCATTTGGAGTTTTATGGGAAGTAAAAATGGTTAATTTGTAACTAAAAGCTCAAACTAACCACTTGAGTGAGTAAAAAAGTAGCAATTCAAGGTGAGTGTCTGTTGCTGATGGCCTAAAGTGTAGGTCACTGTTGGGGGTCAAGTCTAAGTTGATTTGCTTGTGGAGGCTTATTGCCTGAGTCTGAGGTGTTGACTGATAGAGACTAACATGGTATAGAAGCTCAGGTGGAAGGCATTTGTAAAGGGTTCAGAAGTGACTTAATAATTATGTGGAACACTATGCAGGTAGAATAAATTTGGAACAAGGAGGAACAGAGCAAAGTGGTCGGAAGAAATGTTTCAACGTTTTGCCAAATTGATTTGCCAAGGTAGCAGAAGTTGGAATGTTTTATTTGGTTTTATTTCAGGAGTTAAATAAAGTAGAAATGTTAAAGAAATTGAAGGTAAGAGGATTTATTGTTAAGTTTCTAGGGCAGATAAAGATATTTTTCCATAAGATTAGGATACAAATCTGTTATGATGGGACATTTTCCTTGGACTTTACTATAAGAATAAATATATGGGGGAAATGTTGAAGAGGATCAATAATAAAAATTTAAATAGCATTCTGCTATTTAAATTGTTTAAGGTTGAATACAGGGAAGACTGGTTCTGAAACAGTGACCAGTTAACACTTTGGTGCACAAAGAGCGGACACTTTGAGCAGTTTGAGCAATGCAAATTGATTTCCTAGTTGGATTGCGGTGGAACTTCAAAAATAGTCCAGTTTTGCGCTCTGTAATTGTAGGTTGAGTTTTGGCATGTTTCCTGATGAATATGGCTGGTTGAAAGTCAAAAGCTTAAAGTATAAGCAAGAAAATAGTGAATCAATACTTTAAGCTTTTGAGAAAGTAAGTGTTTAAGCTTAATTTATTATAGGGAAAAGTGAGCGCCAATGGTTTAAGCTTTTGAAAAAGCCATTATGAAGGCAAAAAAGCTGGGAAAAGGACACTATAAGAAGGAGGCTAGCTGGAAAGTTGACAGGGTCTTTTGGAAGTCTTTTGGTTGCAAGCAGGAGCTTTGTTGAGAACTTGGTCTGCATCTTGATGTTTACACATCTAGTAGGTTTGGAGTAACCAGATGTCTTATAAAGTGTCAATAAGTCCTTTCTGAAGTAGTAGCTGGTCAAAAGAACTCCAAAAAGTGGCAAATAAGAAGGTTTCTAAGGGAATCTTACATCTATTAATAAAGACTATCTTGACCTTTATTTTTGCTTTTTTGACAGAGAACTTCCCTAGTGATAATGATTTTGGAGATGGTCAAGAGGATCAGAAGATACAGAAATTTAGTCTGATAATTCATAGAAAACTCCTAGTTGAGAAAGAGTAAAGAAGTATAAATGCCCTTGAGATCTAGAATATTATTATATCAAAAATTGTCATGAAAAAAGCCACCTAGATGATGAAACTGCTTTGGTAGCCCATGCATTGCTGTGAAAACATGTTTTCCCTATTTATCTTTTGCCAATGATTATTGGGACATTGTAAGTCTAATTTTGGAATCTTTACATAATTCACTTTTGTCCTTTCTATAGAACAAGTATCTCTGAGGATGACAGCCCCAACCCAGCTGGTCCCTGGCTTTGACCCAGGACACACCTTGGTGACCTCCTAGGAGCAGGAGCGCCACAGCAGTTCTTCAGGTTTGTTTCTGTGGGTTTTAGTCCTCCCAGAGGTCTCACATCCTT
Source organism: Entomophthora muscae (assembly GCA_014839935.2). NCBI lineage: Eukaryota > Fungi > Entomophthoromycota > Entomophthoromycetes > Entomophthorales > Entomophthoraceae > Entomophthora > Entomophthora muscae. The sequence goes on from QTSX02004303.1 coordinate 249,203, forward strand.
TCAGGTAGGTGTTTACATCTTGGTTGATTTTGGGCCAGGTAAAGTTCTTCTTGATGCTTCTGAGGGACTTGAGCCTCCCTGGGTGTACTTCCACCTCTGAGTTGTGGTAGTCTCACAGAATGTCTATCCCTGTGATTCCTTTGGGTATGTAAATCCAGTTGTGGAGAATTAGTGCTGTGCTCTTCAGAGAGTAGCCTTTCTTGTGTAGTAGTTTTAAAACCTGTTGAGATAAGCAAATATTATTTAGTTTAATACACATAGGCTCAGTCAGACAACAAATTTCAACTGATTCCATTTGAAGATCAATTTAATCAATAAAACTTCCATTTATCTAGGGCCAGAAAACAAAAATATTCAATCACAGAACAAAATTAAAGTCAAATACCAAATTCAAAAAAGTGAGACAGCAAACATGTGGAACCTATATTCAAAACAAACACAGATCAGTCACATCCTGATGCATTATACATCAAATTTGATAATGAGTGTGTAGTAAAAATGATACAAACCGAGAACAAAAGAGGGGTTAGTAATAAAAGTGATGAGTTAAAACACAAAATAACTCATTTCTTTTGAAAATATTAATTATTTTTGGGACTTAAAATAGAAATAGTGGGTTTCAGGAGTGAATCTATCAAAATATATTCAGTGAAATACATCATTATTTTCAGTGTATGTGCTTCTAAATTTTGCCATTTATGTTTGAGAGCATGTCTCAAAAAGGATCACACACTTAAATAAAATTAATACTCTGGAAATACTTTGCTTTTCTGTTTTAATAGAATTTTTATTATTTTTTGTTTATAATGAGTTTCACAAGTGAAGATAGCTTTGATATTGTTAAAGAGCAGTACCAGGAGCAACTCCAAGCTCAGGCTGTTGATCAAGGGAGCGCAACCACTATGGTTCCCCTCTATACTCAATTCAACTCAAGTTGTGAGGAGGCCAAGTTGTATGTGTCACCAAGCCCATCCACAGGTGGCTTTTTCTACAGCCAGTACAATGCTCCCCAAGACCAGGCCTAACCTGAGCCTGTGCCACATTTTGAGACTGGACAACTGTAGCCCCCTTCAACCCAATCCAACCAGTGCTTGAGAATTCAGGCCAATTAAATCTTGACCTGCCTAATCCAGGTACCTTTATTCCTCAAGCCTGCCAAAAAACGTCAAATCATAACCAGTGAGGGGATAGAGGAGATCTTGACCCTCAAGCAGAATGGCGTTAATTTTACTAAAATAGCCAATTGGCTTTAATTTACTGAGGCAGTGGTTAAGCTGAGCTCTGAGCTCTCTTGAAGAGAGATGGTGCAAATCTGGGCAAGAAGTCAAAGAATCAGGTTGACTCTCAGATCAAAGAGGTGTATCCCTTCATGCTTAACTTTCTGCAATGTGACTCATACCTCTGATTGACTGAGGTCTGTTGTCTACTTGGACTCCAAGGCATATTCATTGTTAGCCACACAGCGCAGCTCTGGATTCATGGGCTTGTTTTCAGTGTTCTGGTTCTAACCAATTGTCTGTCAGATGAGTTAGATGATGGCTATAATTTGCCCTACACCCTGTGATTGGTGCCATCATTACCTACTGCCTGTTCTCTATTTCAGACAATTGTGTATTTATATCCTACTATAAATTGTCATTAAAACTCCAAGACTATGACATTACAAGGAAAAAAGAAACCCCAAGGGTAAAAAGAATGAAACAGAGGGCACTGTCATTGGTTCATTCCTAGAAGCTTCCCCCAAAGGGACTGTATTTTACCAAACCACATCTGGTTACACCAATAGGTACTGGTACAGAAAATTCCTCTCCAGCCTGCTTTTCACCTGGAGCTTGGCTAATTAAAAATACAGAATATTCCTGAGCCATCAAATGGAGTACACTGAATTGGCCTCCAAAAAGATCCAAGCAGGCATCCACAACGTCTCAATTTTCCCTGATGGCCATGCCAATTTACACCTGGAAGATGTGAGTTCTTCAACACTGGGAAGACAATCCAAGAGAACAACCCCACAACCTTCAACCATGTGGTTGGTGCAGCTGACAACCACACTGTGTTTTTCCCCTGTTGCAACCAAGTTTCCAGACTTGCCTGCTAATGTATCTTACAATACACAGGGGGTGCTTGATGAGCTGCCCCTTGACGTATCTAACATTATGGATTAATCTGATGGCAATATTGAATGGCAGGTACTTCATCTTAATTAGGAGTGTTGCCAATTTGACTTGCTGATCCCTGCACAAGTTATTCCTCAGCTTCAAACCTTACATGGAACTTACCACTATGCCACCCCCTTGTGGCCTTGTGGCTTTCCCCATATAGTATATTAATCACAATATTCTACAATAAACAATACCTTATTATATTCATTCTTGTTCTTTCTATTAGACTATTGTCTTCCTCAACTCCAAGTACTGAATCCTCATTGGTTCAGTTGCAACAGTGGTAGCAGCAGTAGGTTTACGACCTACCTAAAACAGAATCCCCCCAAGAAAAGACAGAGTACGGGCCATATGGCTACTCCTCAACAAGAGACCTTCCTGCGATCCCCAATGGGGGCATCCCCAACAGGTACGTCATCTATCAAGACCTGCTAGTTCTCACCAGCGTGTCTAATTGGCTCTGCCTCAGGCAGCGTGACACCAGCGTCACCCTGCCCCAGTCAGATCTGTCCCAGCGCATGCTCAACCTTCAGCTAGAATCCTTCACTGGTGGCATCAAGGGGGCCAACATTGTCAGTTGGCTCCAATCTACTGAAACCCGCCTTTGCATCTGTCAGGTCCCTGAGTCCATGTGGGTTGCCACTGTGTCTGGTTGCCTCACTGGGCCTGCTGTTGTGTGGTTTACCAACTGGGCCAGCCAGGAACTTGACGTTACCTGGGCGGCATTCCAAGATGCCGCCAAGTCCCGCTACAGTGAAACCTTCTCCCCCATTGTAGTGGGGATTCCTCTTCTAGAAATCAAACAAACTGGTTCTGTTCCTGAGTACCTTGCTGCCTGGCAACAAGCTCTTGCTGCCGCCCCCAAAGACGTGACCAACGGAAATGCAATGCTACTCACTCTCATCATCAATGGGTTAAACCCCATATCTGTAAGTGGGTCCCCGTAGGTTGTTGCACCTCCATTAAAAACTGCTATAAGGCCATTGTGGAGGCTAACAACCAGGCCTCAATGGGCTTCCACCATACCAGTGACGCTCCATCCCAACCACGTACTGCACCTGGCAGTGGCCACAATCAAGTAGGCCGCCACCAGCCCCGTCAACAGGATAATGGGACTAAATACCACACAAGGGGTAGCTTCAGCTAGCGCAGATTGAGGATCAGGGAAAAGCCTGGGGGTTGTAGCAACAAGAGGCCTTGCAACCCCACCTGATCCATCCTCTAATCTCTGCTCACAAAATATCCCTGCAACTACAACATTCACAAAGTTGAAACCCTGGTCATCTTTCAAATCCACAGTGACAACCCCGTATTGCAAGCAAGCCACTCCTCAAATAAAGTAACACACATGTCCTATCCCCTCTGTTTCTGTGGGAACACCCACAAACTACTGGTAGATACCGGGGCCAACCACACTATGGTGGACCAGGCATTTGCCAACTCTCAGCAATTAGGCTGAGTGCCTAGCAGGTTTGAAGCAGTACAAGTAGCTGACTCCTGCAGAGTTGCCATCACCCACAAGACAGTACCCTTCTCTGTGAGAATGGGGAACGTCCAGGTTAAGCTCTCTGGGCTAATCATGGCAGGGCTCAGCCATGACGTAATTGCTGGCCTCAACTGGCTTTGGCACAACTGTCCCTACATTGATTGGGATATCTCTGTCATCACCCTCAACAGAAACAGGGTGGGGCTCCAGATTTACCCTGTGGAAATGAGCAAGTTACTCCATGATACTGTGTTTGTCAGAATAACAGAGACAGGCTCGTACAATTTCAAGGGGGAAACTAGACTTTAACCAATGCTCAGTCAAAGTTATCTGTGATGAACCATCCGCGGTCCCTCCCTTAACCTCCTCACCACCACCAGCACTTGCTGCACTCCTCAAGGAGTACAAGGATGTATTCAGTGAGACACTCAAACAACTACCTCCTCCCTGGGAGATCAAGCATACTATACAACTTCAAGGGACATTACCTAAAGCGCAATCATTATACTGTCTCACATCAAAGGAAGATGAAACCCTCCGCCAGCACCTTGTGGACACGCTCAATAAGGGCTTCATTTTCCCCTTGCTCTCTCCATACGGGGCAGTTGTCTTCTTTGTAGCTAAGAAGGACAGGTCCCTTTGCCTGGTCACAGACTACCACGCCCTAAATGAGGTGACAGTTAAGAACAAGCACCCCCTGCCGCTGATTGACAACCTATTTGATACACTTGCAGGTGAAAAGGTCTTTAGCAAGATTGATCTCACTGCAGGGTGCAACCAGGTCCGCATTGCACCAGGGGATGAGGCAAAAACTGGCTTCTGCACGCGCTACAGGTTGTTTGAGTGTTGTGTCATGAACTTTGGAATGACCAACGCTCCCTCCACCTTTGCCATGTTGATGAAAAAAGCATTTGAGGAACTGATTGGGGAATGTGTGGTTGAGTGCCTTGACAACATTATTGTCTTCAGTCAAGATCAAACCACACTCCTCCAACACCTCTGTGCTGTCCTCAACACCCTTTGGAAAAACCAGCTAAAAGCTAAACCCTCCAAATGCAAGTTTCTCAAGTTGGAACTGTTATTCCTTGGGCATATCATCTCTGCCCAAGGGATAAAGCCCAACCCTGCCAAAATCAAGGCAATCACCAGCATGCCACCCCTCACTGATGTGGGCCAGGTGCAGACATTCCTAGGCATGGTTGCCTATGTATGCAAGTCCATTCCCAATTGCAGGAACTAATTTTACCTCTCACTGAGCTCCTCAATACCAAACAGCGCTTCCATTGGACCCCTGTCAGAGATCAAGCCTTTGAGATATTGAAGCAAAGGCTCACAACAGCACCAGTACTGCAGTTCCCCAATTGAAACCAACAGTACAAACTTGATACCAATGCCTCCAACAGAGCCATAGGGGGCGTGCTAAGGGTAGAAACTGACAAAGGCTTCTTCTTCCCTGTGGCATACAAGTCCAGGAAGCTTACTGACTCAGAACAATGTTACCTTATACATGATAAAGAGTTGGCAGCAATTGTGCACTGCATCAAGAAATGGCGCTGTTACCTGGAAGGTGCTACCTTCCCACCCCGCGTTCTGATGGACCACAAGTTGCTCCAGTTCTTCAACATGCAGTCCCACTTGACACACTGCCAAGCAGGATGGTTTAAGCGTCTATCCCCCTACCAGTTGCACACCAAGTACAAGCCTGGAAAGGAACTTGTCACAGATGACGCTCTTTTGCAATTCTATGTAGCGTTCATCACTGGGGACAATGGCTTGGACCCAGATTGGCCTATGCTCTACTTCTGCCCTGAGGCAACTTGCTACAAGAGCCTTAACTCGGTCACCATCTCCAAATTGAAGGACAACAAAAGTCAGTTCACCACCAATGCTGGTAACGTCTGCCGCTGGGCAGAGACAGATGAAAAGACGCCTTAAATTCCCACCATGTAACAAGGTGACACAATATTGCACTACCACCAAACCCTGGGTCACATCAGAGGGTGTAACCTCTTTGAGATCATGAAACAGAAGGTTTGGTGGCTGCGCATGCGTCAAGACATCTTGGACCTCCTCAAAACGTGTGTGTTATGCAAAAAGAACACGTCCAAACCTGCACCCCCCAAGTCTGTCCTGCCCATCAAGGCCATGGAACCCTTTGAGCAGTGGGCCCTTGACATTGTGGGGCCACTCCCCAAAGACAGACTGGGAAAGAAGTACATTATCACTGCCATTGACTACTTCACTTGCTGGCCAGTGGCCTGGGCAACCACCAACCACACCGCAACCACCATTACCCGCTTTATTGGCAAGGAAATTGTGGACCGCTTTGGGCAGCCCAAACGCCTCATCACAGATGGCGGCCCCAAACTTGTTGGGCATGTCACGAAGGCGTACTGTGCTAAGAACACACTCCAACGTATAGCTACAACCCCCTATCATCCTCAAGCCAATGGATGCATGGAACGGTTAAATGGCTCACTGGTTCAATTGATTGCCAAGCTCTCACAAGAGCACCCTAACACCTCATGGACTGAACACCTGCCCACCACTCTACTTATTTTACAAGCAAGAATCAACAGAGGCACCAGGTTCAGCCCCAGTACCCTGGCCTTTGGAACACCTGACAGTCTGACAGGGGTTAAACAGGGAAAACTACAGTCCAAGGTTCCCAACAAGCCTCCCCTAGTAACAACTCCATCCCTAGACCAATGGTGTGCCAAAGCCCAGGAAATCAAACACAAGCAGATTGCAGGAGGGACAAAGCACCTCAAAGCTAGATACGCCGTAGGTGACCCTGTCTATACCCTCAATCCCAATTCTGCCAAGTTGGAACCTAACCACCTAGGGCCCTTCAAGATAGCTGCAGTCTATGACAATCACACTTATCAACTTAAAATGCCCAAGAAAACACCAAGAAGCTTCATCATTATTGCTTGCGCCCCTGCCGCGCCATCCCCACACAAAAGTTGTTTGTGCGGACCTTCCCAGACTTTCCGCAGACTCCGGTCTTGGTGTCTGACGGCAAGAAGGGGGAAAGGGGGGTGTTGCAGCCAAGTTTACAGACTTGCCTGCTAACGTATCTTACAATACACAGGGGGCGCTCAATGAGTTGCCCCTTGGCGTATCTAACATTATGGATTAATCTGATGGCAATATTGAATGGCGGGTACTTCATCTTAATTAGGAGTGCTGCCAATTTGACTTGCTGATCCCCGCACAAGTTATTCCTTGACTTCAAACCTTACATGGAACTTCCCACTATGCCACCCCCTTGTGGCCTTGTGGCTTTCCCCATATAGTATATTAATCACAATATTCTACAATAAACAATGCCTTATTCTATTCATTCTTGTCCTTTCTATTGGACTGTTGTCTTCCCCAACTCCAAGTACTGAATCCTCATTGGTTCAGTTGCAACACCTTCATCAAAAAATCTCTGACATGTCTCATCAAGATAGCCCTTAATGCTCACAGCAGTAGCCAATCATCAAAGGATCCACAGCTTCCCCCTTGAAAATCCACGGTGTACAAGCCAATCAACATTCTCCCCAAGTCTGATTATGATGTCATGAATCATCAATTCTTCCAAGTCTCTCAAGGCAATCATGTGCCACTAGGTCTTCCAATTGCCCTAGTCCCCATCCAATCTTCCCATGTGACCAGCACCAACCTGCCCAGCTAATCAAGTCCTTCCCCCTCAATCCAGCCCACCAACTAGTTTGCTCTGCCCAATCCCATTTCCCCCAATAAAACTTGCCCTCACTTAATTTTTATTTTATAATATATATTAGTTTAACTTGTATGTATTTTTTATTATTATAATATATATTTTACATGTAACTAAAGTGATGATTATTTTAATCATGCAACAAGTTGAATTTGGCTGCTTTAATATGTATTAATTCTACAGTAGTTTTAAAAGCTATGGCAACAACCAGAAATAGCTCAGATTTAAACAAAATGATTTAAGATTTAAACAAAATCCAAGTTGCGCAAGATTCAGGATTCAATTAATTTATAAAATTTCAGTTAATAAATGGACTGTCAAACAAAAACCAAAATTTTACTAGCCCATTATACAAAATTATATCAAACACTAAGAGGTGTAGCTCAAACCACAAACAAAATGAACTGACGCAACAAGTGAAATGGATGGATGCTGTTCTGGAGTATATTATAATACAATCAGGATTCATATGAGGCACCAACAGAAGAACTAAACAAAAAAAAACTTGAGAAAACTAGAAGCAAGATTACACAAGCAAAAACCAAAATGAACTCAAACAAGATGTGTAGTATGGGCAGCCTAAAATAGAAAAATAACAGTTTAACAGCCAATCAACAGCTATCCAATTTAGGAACAGAGGCATTTTATCCATTTTCATGGCTCCATATTTGTATGAAAAGGTTTTGAAAACCTTCCAAATATGGACTCAAGATTACAATAAAAATAAATCATTAAATTTTAAAATTTCTACTTTTAGTGATTTTATCCTAGGTTTTTTACAATGGTTTTTACAAGCAATATCTTTGACAGCGCCAGCAGCCAAGCCAGCTTCACTGGAGGCAAGGCTCAGAACGTGGAGGCACCTGTTTACACCCAAGCCTTTGAGGCAGATAACAAGGAAACTGACCTGTATCTGACCACCGGCCCCTATGGCTTTGACTTGTTTGAGAGTCACTTAGTGTCTAGCTCTGCCCCTGCTCCTGTACCCACCCCCGCACAAGCTGCCCACCAACCAACTAATCAGGATAGCAACCTTGATTTGGAACAACTTCCTGCCACCAGCCAACCTGCCCCCCTACAGCCAATCAGGCTTCAGCTCCCCTGGCCCAGCGCCCCAAGCAACAAATCATCACTGCCCAAATTATTCAGGAAATTGTGGCACTGAATATACTGGGTCTGTTGTGAGAACAGATTGCCACCCAGTTTCAATTTACCCAAGCTACTGCCATGCAATAATTCAACAACCCAATGAACAGGGGGAATCTGATTGGGACAGCCAAGAAGCCCAAGAAGGCCCCTGAGTCACAAATATCTGAGGCATACCCAATCATGCTTGACCTCCTTCAGCAGGATCCCAAGATTCCCTTGACTCAGGTCCAGAAGCAGCTTGCGCACCATAACATATGGGTCTCCAAGTGCATGGTGCAGCTCTGGATGTATGGGAAGGTGGCTTTCATACGGGTTCTTATCAATTTTGCCAGTGACTAATGGGATGGCAATGAGGATTCCCTGTATGACGCTGTCATTAAATCAACCCTGGTCCAATGTCTGACTAGTCTAACTGATGATGTCATGTTTATCTCCTATTAAAAGCTATCAATAACTTTTGATGATTTTGGTTAGCAAGGAAGAGCCACCACTCAAAAAAGAAGAAAGAAGGTCAAGAAGGGGATGTTTATTGGTGCATTTCTGGCTGTTACAGCCAAGGGTTTTGTCTACTATTGGACAAACCCAGATTTCATCAATGGCTACTCATACAGCCACATCCTTGGTGGATTACTCAACTCCTGGGATGGCTCAAATTCCAAGTACCAGGGTTTCTTGAGCCACACAGATGGAGGGTAGCTCCACCGCCCTTTAGGCCATCCAGGGATTCAGGCACCAGGCCTCGGTCTACCCTGCTGGCCATGAGACGTCCATCTGACCAATGTTGTCTTCTTCAACATGGGATCCACATTACAGGAGCCCCACCATCAGGCTTTCAACAACCTCTATCTTGGGGTCCTTGACCACAATTTTCTCTTTGGCTGCCAGATGGTGGCTGACTTGTTTGCTCAAATGGTTTTCCATGTGAACATGGGCAACCAATCATGTAAGGATAAGCACCTTCCACCTCAGGCCACTGCCACCTACCAGCCCATCCAGCCAATGACCGGTGAGGAATACAACAAGCATTATATGGCAGCCATCACGTGAAGTCCTCCTGCCCCCACCCCTGCCACCAACACCCCTAACCCGCAAGCCCAACCCACCCAATCCCAGACTCCCCAGGCCAGCACCGCCTCTACGTCTTCCTTCCTGCGTTATTATGCCTCCTAGGCATCACTCTCCCCTGCCCCAATAAACCCCTGTCACCAAACATTTTCTATTTATATTATATTTTTTTGAATTTCAATTGCTCATGTTCTCTTTGTTTATAGTTGGTTTTATTCTTTATGTTCAGCTTATTTCTATAAAATCATATATTTACTATGTTGTGTATCTAGATCCAGAACATGGTTATTTTTAACACTTAAACATAGCCCCTTGTGAAAATATTAACAATGATTTGGTGATCAGCTAAATTTGAATTAGAAAATTATAGTATTAACTGTTTTTAGATAAAGTTGTTACTGATCCAAATTCAAAACCTTAATGATAAAGTTTAAGCCAATCAGGAGCCAAGTGATAAAGTGATTGTTGTGACATAAAGGGTCATTCAATAATTCTTTGATGCATGTGTTTATTTAATATGATTGGCTGGATGTTTTGCCATTGTATGCCATTGCTGCTGTGGTGAGTTGTTGATGGACTAGTGCTAACCCAAAAGCTGATTGGGCACTAGTCCATCAACAACTTGCCACAGTAGCAATGGCATATAATGGCAAAACATCCAGCCAATCATATTAAATAAGCACATGCATCAAAGAATTATTGAATGACCCTTTATGTCACAACAATCACTTTATCACTTGGCTCCTGATTGGCTTAAATTTTATCATTAAGGTTTTGAATTTGGATCAGTAACAACTTTATCTAAAAACAGTTAACACTATAATTTTCTAATTTAAATTTAGCTGATCACCAAATCATTGTTAATATTTTCACAAGGGGCTACGTCAAGCGCCAAAAATAATATGGTAATTAAGGAAACAATGCCAACAAAAAGAAAACAACACATATTGAGATGAGTGTAAAGCATATACAAAATGGGTAAAAAGATGGGATAATGTAGTAGATGAGAAAACAAAAAGAAATAAACAAAGAGGCAACAGTATCAAAATAATACAGAATTTACTGGGGCAAAAGCTATAAAAACATATGGAAAGGTTAGTAAAAAATCAATGAGAGAATTGGAGAAGCTTCTAAAGGATCTCAACTTGGCAATTGCCAAAATAAAGGACGTTGACTGCAAGGTCAAAGCCAAAGTGAAGTCTGCCGTCCTCACTGGGGACAAAATCAACAAGTTGTCCCCAAAGGCACTAATGTTGAAAATGCCAGACACCCCAGAGAAGACCATTGAGAGTCTTCTCAACATCCAGAAGATGGTGGTGGAGGGCCTGCAATTTAAGGCATATAATCTTTCTGCGCTGTCTGTCTGGGTTGATGACCCGGAGATGTATGAACATCTCAAACCCGCCAAGTGTGCCAGGGCAGAGGATACAAAATTGCCAGTGCAATAGATTGCGCCAAGAATAGCCAAGCTGGCTGAGGTTTCAGGCAAGGAAGAAACACAAGAAGGTAGCCTAAAAAACAAAGTTAATAAATTATTAAAAAACTTACCTTTTTTCTTAGAAAACGTAGCCAGCAAACTCTGCCAAGTCCTGGTCTCCTTTTTCCTGGCCACCTTTTATGCAAATTATGCCACTCATGTGGCAAAGCAATTGTATCTGTCCCCCCCTGTTGTGCAGGAGCTGGAGAACCGTATCCACAGATCCTTTCCAATGTCACAGGAGGCGTTGGCAGAACTTACACATGCCAAGGGGGCATCCAAGTGGGCAGTTACTGCCTACAAGGATGCCCAACTGGTCCGCCTGGACCCAGAATCCCTCAGTGGAGTTTACTGTGTAAAATCCATTGAGCTTGTTTGGGACATCCTGGCAACGCTCTCATTCAATAATGTACCAAAGATGGGCTGGGCTCATGCAGCTGCTTGCTTCTGCTTCCCGTTAGAGCACACCCTGTCTTACCTATTAGAGAACTTTGGGCATGTGGTGGGCAAATTGGCTGTTGCAGATGCAACAGCCGTCAAGAAGACAAAAATCCTTCTTGCCAACTTTGGGCTGGCCTGGAGTGCCAACAAGAGGGGGCTCCCTGCAGCCATGGAGCTGACCTTTGCAAAGACCAGGTATGACAAGAAGATCAGCGCAGTCTATAATAAAATGTGTGAGTTTACTGAAGCCTTTGCTGGACAAAGGCTTCATCTGGTGGTTTACCTGGGGTTCCTATTCTACTTTAGGATGGGCGCGTCTGTAGAGGACCTGGACAGGGTTCTTCTGGGAATTGACAAGGCCTGGCTCACACTTGATGGGAAGAAGATCCCCCCCTGGATACAACTTGGTGGACCATGTAATCCAAGACGCCCTGGTCCTGGCAGGGATTTACGGGTTTGCAGCCCCACCCAAAAAGCTGCTTCTCAGTTTGCACCTTACCCTACTCCCCTTCACCAGCAGGAGGGAGTTTTTTAATAAGGGTGTATCCACTGTATACAGTGTGGCGGTGGAGGTTGTTCACCACCTCCATTGCGGGGTAGGTACATGCCAAATAACCCACTACAGGCGCATACAATAAAAATATGATTCCAATAAATTTTATTACAATTTATAGTATTTTTATTTAATAAATTTTTATAATTTTTATTTTAGCAAACCAGTTTTGCAAAATATATTGCAGAAACAGTTTTTATAAAAGCATAAAATTATACATTAATAAAATAAATTCTAACTTTTACATTTTACGTTTAATTTTTTTAAAACTATTTTTATATTTATTTGACCAAAGTGATTTAAATATTTTTGCATAATCCAGTATTGAGTGTTTGGGATTACCTCAGATGGCATAATAAAATAATATATAATAAAATAAATAAATTACTTACATCTATTGATGGATTGTCTGAATGTGATTGCAGGTGTGGAAACATCTAAATATAAAATGATAATTAATAAATCTTGAATAGTAAATAAGAGAATATAAAAAAATTGGACACACTAAGCCTTTAATTGATTGCTTTGGATAGTTACGCGGGGATAAAAAAATCAGCATGGACATAGAATTTGGCCACAGTCTCAGCTGGGAGGGTGTGGATCCTGGCCTGCAGCAAACTAAAGAGGTCCTTGGTCCCAGTTGGGGTTCCTTGCTTCACAACTTGCTTGAGCCACCCAAAGACTTCCTTGATGGGATTTAGGAAGGGCAAATAGGCTGGGAGGAAGAGAAGGCATAAATTTGCCGTGGCCAATTGCTGGGGGCCCACAGCAATGCTGGTGTCAATCATTGGGAAGTCCTCAAGAATAGCAGCCACTTTGTGGAGACCAACATTGTCCAACACAATGACTTTGGTGAAGCCAGGGTTTGTGCGCCTCAGGTGCTCCTGGACCAATTGGAGAAATGATAGAAAGGTACTGCTGTTATGCAAACCCAATATCATTTGGTAGAGCTTGACCCCCTTTGGACCAAGGAGAGCCACCATTGAGTAGGCTGTGGCGCGGACTGCAGCACGCCAAGCCATCCCATCATTGGAGCCTTTGGGGACATAGCCATACCCATTGCGCATTGACAAGGCAAATGCCAATTTGTCAATATAATAAAATTTGAACTTCCCCTTGGCTTTGAGGGCAGTGTATGCCTCTGCGTAGTTTTTATGGACGTCAATGTTGGCTGGGCTGTTTCTGTTGTAGTGGGATACCCTGTGCTTTTTCCAAGAAAATTGCATTCCTTTCACCAGATGGTAGTAAAAGGAAATGGAGGCCTCAATCCCAAAAGTAGATTTAATCATGGTCTTTATATTTGCCAGTTCAAGATGGCAGTCCTGGGTGATCCACTGGTGGATTGCCCATTTTTGCTCCTTGGTGAGCATGGTAGAAACACACAAGGATTTCTCTGCAGCAAGGACACAACCAGTATTGATGAATTTTTGGAAGGTCTTGCTGGCGTACTTGGGTTCCACTCCAACAAGGGCTGTGGCCGCATTGTAATCACCCAATTCCCACATTAGCTTAAGCAGGATGATGTGTTTGATGTCAGGGATGCGCTTCTAGGCAGGCTTTTTAGCGGTGGGGATTGACTTGTTGGTATTGGGCACAACACAGGGCATAGGTACCTTGGTATAGAAGGCTGCAATATTTTTTAACACCAGCTGTCCCTCATTGGTTTGATAGAACTCAGGCTCCTTGTCATACTCCTGATTGCCATCACAATGTAGGGCTTGTAGCTAGTATCAAGTACAGGCTTCACCTTCTCCAGCATGGCTGACAGGAAAGACTCTTGCCGGTACACAACATCAAACACATACAAAGTAAGTTCTACCTCCTTGCTTCTAACTTTCTTTGTAGTGGTGACCTTGGTTGGCTTCCAGGTCAGCTTTGGGACGCAAGGGTTTATGCTCTGCACCCTAGCAGCTTGTGCTCCTTGAACCAACTGTGTCAGTGCAACGTCACAATGGAACTCTCCTCTCCTGTCTCCTCCTTGAGTAGGCACTTGGGTTGCACTAACTCTATTCTTTGACCCACGGGGGCAACTGCAACCACGGCGCATAACAGGTGTATTGGTAATCTGTTGTTGTGTTCCTTCTATTTTAAAATTTAATAAAATATTAAATAAATTTCAATTAAGTTACTCCCTAATTTTATTTTTTGCTTTTATCTGAATATGGATATTTAATTAAAGTTTTCCCACCCAATATCCCAATTATAGATTTTTTATTTCTTAATTAGTTGTTTCTGGTTTTACAACGCCCATTTTATAATACTCAAAAAAAATCCACCCATTTTCCTAGATTTTACTGTCAAATTCAAACACCTAACACAATTTTTTTAAATTTATGTTTCAGATCTTGTGTCTTATTTTAGATAACTTGGTATCATTCATGATTACAATCCATTGCACACATTGTGTGAGTGATTTTGTTTACGTAGTGAGTTGCTATTATGTTTTGTTTTTGGTTTGCGTTTTGACACACCTTGCTTGGGTGTATTTTGTCACCAATTAACATAGTAAACATATGTCACTGAAAGTCAACTCACACCATTTTGTTTGTGAATTAATGTAATCTGGATTGTATTTTGAATAGTTTTGCTTTTTGTGTGAGCCCTTTGTTGCTGTGTTGACTCATTTTGCCCATTAACGCCAATAAACCCTGTTTACAGAGTGTATATTTTAACCTGAGAGTTGGATTTTGTTTAAATCTAAAATCATTTTGTTTAAATCTGAGGTATTTTTGGTTGTTGCCATAGCTTTTAAAACTACTGTATTTTTTATTATAACTTTAATGTTTTTGAAGCGCTACAATAAAGTGAATTTAAAAACTACAAGTGCTACAGACCAGCCAATCAAAATAGGCGTACATGTGTGCTGTCTTTGTGCTTGGCCCAGACCAGACATGCCTCAGTTATTTCACCCAGTTTAACTTATTAAAACAAGCCTGTTGAAAAAACATGTCTTTGCTTGCAAATTGGCACACTGACTCGTGGTCAATCTAGCACCAGAGAAGCCAGTGTTTGGGTGCTAGATTGACCACAAGTTGGCGTGCTATTTTGCAAACAGAGATATGTTTTTTTCATCAGGCTTGTTTTACCAAGTTAAACTGGGCGCAATAACTGAGGCATGTCTTGGCTGAGCCAAGTGTCAAAAACAACAAAAATTAACGTCATTTATGATTGGCTGGTATGTGGCACTTTATTTTTTTAAATTCACTTTATTTTAGCACTACAAAAATATTAAATCTACAATAGAAATAAATAGCATTAATGAAAAATAATCTATCTCACCACATATGCACTTTGAAATGTATGGTCTGCATATAACCCCTGAAAGTGATTATCTTTTTTAATAAATTTTTACTTTGGATTGTAATAGGTATACTGATTTAAGAAAAAATTATATTGTACTTGGACAAAAAAATTTGTTCATGATACCTGGAATGTAGTGGTATATACAAACAGTATACAGAATATTAATATTAAATGAATATTATGACTTAAAGCCAATAAAAAATTTCATAATTAGATTCATTGATATTTTTATTAAATCTCTATAAGTGCAAAAGAATAGATATATTTTATTGGTATGTTTTTATTGGTATAAAAGGAGTTGGGATAAGCATAATGAAAACATGGCAGGATTGGAGGCAATTATCAATGAGCTGGACACAGCAATAACTAAGATTAAGGAGGTTAATCAAAAGGTGAAGGACATGCTCAAAGAGGTGGTGTTATAAGGTGACAAACTGAGCAAATTTACAGTGAAGGCGTTGAAAAGCAATATAAAAAATACAAAAGACAAAATTGCAACCTGGCTCCTAAATGTACAGAAAGATGTTCTTGCCAACCTGCAGTTTAAGCCACAGGGGTTTGTAACTGCAGAGGTGTGGGAAAAAGATCCAGAGATTTTTGAGCAACTAAAAAGTAAAAAAAAACAGAAACCAACAGAAGATGACCAGCAATCTGCAAGTGAGAAGACCTGTGAAGCAGCCCCTGTCAAGGGGGCAACAGGTAAAGATATAGAAGAAGGTAAAAATAAAATATTAAATAAATAAAAATATTATACCAACTTTTTTATTTACAGATGAGCACAAAGGCGTATTACAACAATTCCTGAAACCACACATGACCAAAGCCTTTTACAGCAACTAAGTTTCCCATATATTGGGCGTCAGCTGGTTCTGATGCCAGCTATAGAATCAAAAATGCTAGAAAAATTAGAACATAATTACCCTATCAAACCAATACAAACAACTCACAGAGCTCTAACAAAAATCAGATGATGCTGAATGGCAGGTTGTGGCTTTGGCTGCAGCCCCAAAGATCCACCTCAACCAGTATTTTCTGTTGTTGCAACCAAGTTTCCAGACTTGCCTGCCAACATATCTTACAATACACAGGGGGCACTCAATGAGTTGCCCCTTGAAGTATCTAACAACATGAATCAATCTGATGGCAATATTGAATTATGGGCACTTCTTCTTAATTAGGAGCGCTACCAATTTGACCTGCTGATCCCTGCATGAGTTATTCCTTGGCTTTGAACCTTAAATGAAACATCTCACTATGCCACCCCCTTGTGGCCTTGTAGCTTTCCCCATATAGTATATTAATCACAATATTCTACAATAAACAATAACTTATTCTTTTCATTCTCATTCTTTCTATTAGACTGTTGTCTTCCCCAATTCAAATACTGAACTCTCATTGGTTCAGTTGCAACAGTGGTAGCAGTGGTAAGTTCACAACCTACTTAAAACAAAAATTCCTCCTAAGAAAGGACAGAGTTTGGGCCATATGGCTACTCCCCATCAAGAGACCTTCCTACCAATCCCCAAGGGGGACATCCCCAACGGGTATGTTATTTACCAAGATCAACTAGTTCTTACAGGTGTGTATAATTGGCTCCGCCTTGGACAGTGTGACGCCAGCGTCACCCCTCCTCAGTTGGACCTTTCACAGTGCATGCTCAATCTCCATCTGGAATCCTTTGCGGGTGGGGTTGAAAGAGCCAACATTGTCATTTGGCTTCAATCCATCAAAACCTGCCTCTGTATCTGTCAGGTTCCTGAGCCCATGTGGGGTGCCACTGTGTCTGGGTGCCTCACGGGGCCCACTGCTGTGTGGTTTACCAACTGGGCCAGCCAAGAAATTGAGGTCTCTTGGGCGGCATTCTGGGACACCACAAAGTCCTGCTACAGCAAAAACTTCTGCCTATTGTGGTGGGAACTCTCCTTCTAGTAATTAAACATACTGGATCTTTCCCAAGTACCTTGCCGCCTGGCAAAAAGCTCTTACTGCCGCCCCTGAAGCTGTAACCAATGAAAACACCATGCTTCTGACTCTGATAATCAATGGGCTCAAGCTTCATAACTGTAAGTGGGTCCCTGTAGGTTGTTGCACCTCCATTGATGACTGTTACAAGGCCATTGTGGAGGCCAACAATCAGACTCTAATGCGCTTCTGCTGTACAAATGATGCTCCACCTAAACCTTGTTCAACACCTGGCAGTGCCCACAACCAAGTAGGCTGCCGCCAGCCCTGCCAGTAGGAAAATGGGATCAAATGCCCCTGCAAGGGGGAACTCCAGCTAGCACAAATTGAGGACCAGGGAAAAGCCTGGGGGTTGTAGCTACAAGAGGTTCTACAACCCCACTTGACCCTTCCTCTTAATCCCTACTTGTAAAGAATCCCTGCAACTACAGTGTACACAAAGTTGTAACCTTTGCATCTTCCAGGTTCATAGTGACAACCCTGTGCTTCAAGAAAGCCACTCCCCCAATAAAGTAACCCGCTTGGCTTATCCCTTCTGTTTTTGTGGGAATACCCATAAGTTATTGGTAGATACTGGGGCCAACCACACTATGGTTGACCAGGAATTTGCTGATTCTCACCAATTAGACTGTGTGCAAAGCAGATTCAAGGCAGTGCAAGTAGCTGATTCTTGTAGAGTGGTAATTACCCATGAGACAGTACCCTTATTCATGAGAATGGGGAACACCCAGGTTAAGCTCTCTGGGCCAATCATGGCAGGGCTCAGCCATAACGTAATTGCTGGCCTTGACTGGCTTTGGCATAATTGTCCCTACATCAACTGGGATACATCTGTTATCACCCTAAATAGGAATGGGGTGGGTTTTCATATCTATCCTGTTGAAATGAGCAAGTTACTCAACAATACTGTGTTTGTCAGAATAACATAGACAGGCTTTTACAATTTCAAGGGGGGAAACTAGAATTTAACCAATGCTCAGTCAAAGTTATCTGCACTGAATCACCCGCGGCCCTCCCTTGACCACTTAACCGCCACCAGCACTTGCCACACTCCTCAAGGAGTATAAGGACGTCTTCAGCAAAACGCTGGACTAACTACCTCCTCCCTGAGAAATTCAGAATGCTGTACAACTCCAATAGTTGTTACCAAAAGTTTGTCTCTTTTATTGTCTTACACCAAAAGAAGATGAGACCATCTGCCAGCACCTTGTAGAGACGCTTGACAAGGGCTTCATTTGTCCCTCACTCTCTCTGTATGGGGCCACTGTCTTCTTTGTAGCCAAGAAGGACAGGTCTCTTTGCCTGGTCACAGATTACTGCGCCTTAAATGAGGTGACTGTTAAGAATAAGAACCCCCTGTCATTGATTGACAACCTGTTTGACACACTTGCGGGTGTGAAGGTCTTCAGCAAGATCAATCTCACTGCGGGTTACAACCAGGTCCACATTGCACCAGGGGATGAGGCAAAGACTGTCTTCTGCACAAGATACAGGTTGTATGAGTGTTGTGTCATGAACTTTGGAATGACCAACGCTCCCTCCACCTTTGCCATGTTGATGAAAAAAGCATTTGAGGAACTGATTGGGGAATGTGTGGTTGTGTACCTTGACAACATTATTGTCTTCAGTCAAGATCAAACCACACTCCTCCAACACCTCTGTGCTGTCCTCAACACCCTTTGGAAAAACTAGCTAAAAGCTAAGCCCTCCAAATGCAAGTTTCTCAAGTTGGAGCTGCTGTTCCTTGGGCACACCATCTCTGCCCAAGGGATAATTCCTGACCCTGCCAAAATTAAGGCAATTGCAAGCATGTCACCTCCCACCAATGTGGGTCAGGTGTGTACATTCTTTGGCATGGTTGCCTATGTGCAAAAGTTCATTCCCAATTGCAGAGAACTAATTGTACCTCTTGCTGAGCTCCTCAACACCAAACAGCGCTTCCATTGGACCCCTGCCAGAGATCAAGCCTTTGAGACATTGAATCAGAGACTACAACTGCACCTGTATTGCAGTTCCCCAATTGGAACTGCCAGTACAAACTTGAGACTGACGCCCCTGATAGAGCCTTTGGTGGCGTGCTACAGGTAGAAACTGACAACGGTGTCTTTCTCCCTGTGGCATACAAGTCCAGGAAGCTTACTGACTCAGAACAACATTATCCCATTCATGATAAAGAGTTAGTGACAATTGTGCACTGCGTTGAGAAATGGCGCTGTTACCTGGAAGGGGCTACCTTTCCACCCCGTGTCCTGATAGATCACAAGTCACTCCAGTATTTCAACACACAGTCCCACTTGACACAACGCCAATCAGGCTGGGTTGAGAGCCTATCCCCCTATCAGTTGTGCATTGAGTACAAGCCTGGGAAGGAACTTGTCACAGCTGACGCCCTCTCATGCTTATATGTAGTGTTTATCACCAGGGATGAAGGCTTGCATCCAGATTGGCCAATATTGTACCTCTGTCCCAAAGCAACTTGTTACAAAGGCCTTAATTCAGTAACCATCTCCAAGCTGAAGGACAACAAAAGTCAGTTCACCACCAATGCTGGCAACGTCTGCCACCAGGCAAAGACAGGTGAGAAGATGCCTTACATTCCCACCACATAAAAAGGCGCCACAATATTGCATTATCACTGCACCTTGTGTCACATCTGTCAGGAATCACTTCCCTGACAACAGTTATCTAATAGATGAAGGCCTCTTCCAACTTCCAAATTTGGATGATCTAGGTCACTGCTACTCAATTAATTGACAATTAATTTTTCTTATGCCCCACAGTAATTCAGATGCAAGTAAAACCTGCAAGGAACTCAGTACTATAATGCATCTAAAAATATCCTGCATCATGATTCCTGCCACTGCATGTGAGGCATTACACCTGGGTTTCAAACTCATTAACCCTGTACTCCAAATTTCACCCCCCCCTAGTATAAGAACTCCCATCCTAATCCCAAGTTAATTGTTTGATTAACATTTATTTCTACAATAAAGCAATCTTACCCTATTATTAACTTGAGAGTTTAATAGTTTCTCCTTGTTCAGATGATTGCAATCCCTTATTTGTGGTCCGTAGTCACCATCTAGCTCTCCTTGTTCCTACCTTATATCCTGTCTCAGGAACCAGCTACCTTGTGCTTCCCTGGTCCTTGCCCAACCCTTACCCTACAGCTTGAAGATATATCTCTTGTTGTAGAGAGTAATGGACCCTTTTTTGATTCCCCAACTGTATTCTCCTCTATAAAGAGGGTCCCTTACAACATCAGAGGATGTAACCTCTTTGAGATTATGAAAAAAAGGTTTGGTGGCTGTGTATGCGCCAAGATATCCTGGATCTCCTCAAAACATGTTTACTGTGTGAAAAGAATACGTCCAAATCTGCACCCCCAAAGTCTGTCCTGCCCATCAAAGCCATGGAACCCTTCAAACAGTGGGCCCTTGATGTTTTTGGGCCCCTTCCTGAAGATAGACTGAGGAAGAAATACATCATAACTGCCATCAACTACTTCACTTGTTGGCCAGTGGCTGGGAGACAACTAACCACACCACCACCATCATCACCTGCTTCATTGGCAAGGAAATTGTGGTCTGCTTTGGGCAGCCCAAACGCCTCATCACAGATGGTGGCCCCAAACTTGTTGGGCACGTCATGAAGGCGTACTGCACCAAGAATGCACTCCAACAGATAGTCATGACCCCGTACCATCTGCAAGCCAATGGACGAGTAGAGAAATTAAATGGCTCACTGGTTCAACTGATTGCCAAGCTTTCACAGAACCACCCCAATACCGCGTGGACTGAACACCTGCCCACCACTCTACTTATTTTACAAGCAAGAATCAACAGAGGCACCGGATTCAGCCCCAGCGCCTTGGCCTTTGGAACACCTGACAGTTTGACAGGAGTTGAACAAAGGAATTTATGGTATATGGTACCTGGAAAGCCCCCTGTTGACAACTCCATCCCTGAACCAATGGCGTGCCAAAGCCCAAGAAATCAAACACAAGAAAATTGAAGGAGGACAAAGCAACTTGTGACCAGATACGCCATAGGTGACCCCGCCTACACCCTCAACCTCAATTCAGCCAAATTAGAATCCAACCACCTAGGGCCCTTCAAGATAACTGCGGTCTATGACAATCACACCTATCAGCTTGAAGATGCCCAAGGGAACACCAAGAAGCTCCACCACAATTGCTTGCACCCCTGCTGTGCCATCCCCACACAAAGGTTGTTTGTGTGGACCTTCCCAGATCTTCCCAGATCTTCCACAGACTCCAATCCTGGTGTCTGACAACAAGCAGGGGGCAATGAGGTGTTGCAACCAAGTTTCTAGACTTGCCTGCCAATGTATCTTACAATACACAGGGGGCGCTCAATGAGTTGCCCCTTGGTGTATCTAACAGCATGAATTAATTAGATTGTAATATTAAATTGCAGGCGCTTCTTCCTAATTAGGAGTGCTACCAATTTGACCTGCTGATCCCTGCACAAGTTATCCCTTGGCTTCAAATCTTACATGGAACATCCCACTATGCCACCCCCTTGTGGCCTTGTGTCTTGCCCCATATAGTATATTAATCACAATATTCTACAATAAACAATAACTTATTCTATTCATTCTTATCTTTTCTATTGGATGGTTGTCTTCCCCAATTCAAATACTGAACTCTCATTTGTTCAGTTGCAACAGTGGTAGCAGAAGTAAGTTCATGACCTACCTAAGAGAAAAATATCCCCCAATAAAGGACAGATTACAGTCTATATGGCTACTCCCCACCTGAAACCTTCCTCCCTATCCCTGATGGGAACAGCCCAAAGGATATGTTGTATATCAAGACCAGTTAGAACTCACTAGCGTCTATAACCAACTCCATCTGGGAAAGTGTGACGTTAGTGTCACTCTGCCTCAATTGGACATATTTCAACAGATACTGAATCTACAACTAGAGTCTTTTATGGGTGGCGTGGAGGGGACCAATATTGTCAGTTGGCTTCACTCCATAGAAACTTGCCTCTGTATTTGCCAAGTACCAGAATTCATGAAGGTTACCACTACATCTGGGTGCCTCACAGGGGCCAGTGCAGTATGGTTCACTAACTGGGCCAGTCAGGAACACAAAACAAGTGTGGTGTGGCGGGCGGGATGCCAAAAGAACAAAGCTGAGCTATGCCTGATTTTCCCTTTTACGGCATCCTGCCTAGGTACACTTCCAGGTATCCTAGATGCAACCCTTTTTGTTTTTTAAATCAGTGGCCTTCTAAAATCTTTATCTTTTTACTCTAGTTGGTAAAAGGAAAGATGTATCAGGCTGACTGCCAAAAGAGCAAAGCTGTGCTATGCTCAGCTTCACTCTTTTACGGCAGCCCGCTGGTATGTGTTTCAGTTTATAAATTATTCTGTGATTTAGACTCTAATAGTTACTTTTTAATAGCATTTTAACTTTTTAGTGTTATAACTTTATTATGATGATAATTATCAGCGTTTATTGATATTGTTTATAGATAAAAGTTTATTATGCTAAAAAAGGTATTTAAAGGCTCATTCAGGCTGAGGAGCTTGGCAGAGAATGACTTCTGGATAGACAACATTTTAGGTCTGACTGCAATTATGATCTGGATCAATTAAGGCCATGATGCCTTGCACATAAGTAGTACGGGAAAGAGCAACATAGAGCTGACCATGAGATAAGGGGCCATGTGTGAGATCAACACCCACGTGGTGCAAGGACTAACCTTGAGATTTGTTGAAAGTCATGGCAAATCCTAGACAGATTGGAAACTGCCAGCGCTGTAGATTAAAATGAAACTCTTCCTCCTCAACCATTGTTTGATGGGGAATAAGACAGTGGCGGCCCTGATAAATCCCAGAGATAATTGTGACTTTAATTGTGTTTTGGAAAATGGTTGTGACTATGGCCATTGTACCATTGCATAGACCTTCAGTGGCATAAATGTTCCAAAGGATTATCACTGGAGCACCAACCTTCAGGGTGAGGTGGGATAGGGGTAAGCTGCTGCAATTAAGAGTCTGAATGACCTCAGCAGTAACCAAATCAGCGTCATCCCCTTCTCCTGGGTCAGCACAGTTCTTGGCATTGTAGACATGAGAAGCTCCAGGGCAAGTGTCAAGAATTCTAGAGTTAAACTTGACAACTTGGCGGTTGATGACAGTTAAGATGGCTCAGCCTTTAAAGAATACAGCTGCATTATTGGGGGTTAAGGCTCTAAGCTGTTCAGGAGGATAGATGGCCTGGTTCAGCTGCTTAGATCTGGCAACTTGGGTAACAAAAGGAGGCAAATGTATTGATCCATAAAGCCTAGCATTAAATGATAACTCTTCCAGGTACTGGGCATAAACCTTGTTATCTTCAGTCTGATGCAGCTGCATGTTTTGGTTCAGAAACAAAATCTGAAGCTGGAGCCAGATTCTTGACTGCTGGATGCAAGCCTCTACTTGCTGGGCATGACCACTGTGGCAGATCACCAGAAGAGTCTGCTTAAAGTCACCTCCAAAAACCACTGGGATCCCACCAAATAGAGCCTCATTGTTGCAAACATCCCAGAGTGTACGCTCAACAGCCAGCACAACATTTTTATGCTGCATGGGGGCCTCATCCCATATGAGTAAGGTTGTCTGACATAACTGGGTAGCCAGCTGAGATTGATATGCAATGTTGCAAACTGAGTTCTCATCCAGGTTAAGAGGTACCTTAAAAGTTGAATGGGCAGTCTGTCCCATTGGCAGAAGGCTGGCAGCTAAGCCAGTTGAGGCAACACAGATGACATGCATACCCTGATCACGGTAATGAGCAGCCAGAGCTTGGTAGAGGAATTTTTTCCCAGTACCCCCAGATCCTTGAAGGAAAAAGTGTGCATGGGTGGAATTCTGGGCAATCTGCTCAGTAATCTGGGTGAAAGCTGCCCATTGATCTGCATTAAGATGATCTGGGTGAGCTTGAGGCAGTTCAACTAGGGATCAAAATCCTGAACCAGGTTTTTGGGATCTTCCCATCCTTGATTGTAGTTAGGAAGCTGGTAAGCTTCTAAGCTTTGTCCAAACTTTTGAAGCTCACGGGCAATTAAAAAAGCCCATAATCAAGATGGGGATCAGTAAGGCCCTCTGGGACAATCAGAGACTGCAGCCGGTGCTCTAGGTCATCACAAAAGCTCTCCCTAAACTCATTTCATATACCCAAGCCATTGGTGATATCTCCAGAGGTAAGGCCCTGTACAAAAAGAAGCCGCTGTCTGTGGCCAGAGTGGGTTTTGGCAGTCTCCTGAAAGGCAATTCTCCTGTATGCATCATCTCATAGTAAACCCAAAGCCTCACATGCCAGGCAGTTGGTGAGATATGTTCTTCTTTTTAATCCTTCACCTACAGTCCTTAGGTCCACAAAGCTTGTACCCATGTTGAATAGTTAAAAGAAGGCGTACAAAGAAACGCTTGCCTTGATTTGGGCTAACATTATACATCTGGCCAAACTGTGCACGTTGCTGACGCCATCTCCAGGTTCAAGTGGCAGCATGCCAAGTATAATGCTGAGGAAAATCTGGATATAAAAGGTGCCAACCATCCTCATTCCCGGCATTATAAAGCATCCACCCCATAAGGGTTGTTCTGGGAGGATTTTCTACTTGGCAGAGGACATCATCACTGGGAGCAAAATAAACCATCTGTTGGTTCTCAGCATGAACAGCCAAGCAAATGATAGAAGGATAGATTGAGTGATGGGGGAACTCCATCAGCTCCCAGACAGCCTTAGGTGGGGCAATGTATTGACCATGGAGATGCTGGCAGACTTTGTTATTGACAGCATCAGGATGTTGGCGCACAATATCAGCCAAAGGTGCCTGACTCTCAATTGTTGCTGTATACATGTCTTCTCCCTTTGAAATGTACTTTGAAATGTACTTGATTGTACAAAGATTCATGCAGACTTCAACATTTATGTGTGCCTTATACTTCCAGATAAGAGCAGGAGAGTACGGAACAACCCAGCTGTTGTTGACTGCAACTTTATTGCGTCCAGTCACAGTCTCTGATCCAATTGCATTCTGGGGGCTACGACGCCTATAGTTTAGGTATCCATTAACAGGTAGGACCATCTCATTTTGAAACTGTTTTGGAAAGTACTTTGTACAGTGGTGGCCAGTTAGGAAGTCATACATGCAGGATGCATTTTGATTTTGATCACATGGAGTGTGGATCATATAGATTAATACTAACATCTGAGCTTGTTGTGGTAAGGGATAACAGCCACCGGGGGGATCTCTGCCCAAATCAGTTGGTCAATGTTCTGAGGCTGAATGAAATAATTTTCCGTGGAGCAGAGAAACAGAACACAGTGCATATGGGGTAATCCTTGCTTCTGATATTCCATGACATAAAAGTGCCCCAGTTAAGGACCAAAGAATCCATGCCGCATATCCTGGATCAGCTCCTTGATCTTAATATGAAACACCCAGGCAACAATATCAGGTTGGTCCATAGGTGTCTCATGTGGGCCAAGTTCTTGTCAAATCTCTTCCCAATTACCATTAGCTGTAAATGTGATAAAAAGGGTTGGCTTTCCAAGGTGATGGACAATGCACATCACATCCTGATAGAGCTGTTACATTTGACAACGGGAACCAATGTACAAAAAGGGAAGAATTATTTGGTGCCCAACCATCTCATGTGGGTCAGCAATATCAGTGCAAGCATAGTAGTATTTAAGATTGTTATAAAGCTCTGCTCTGAAAACATCTTGATGACTTTCAATATACTGCAGGCAGATCATATCACAGGAGGCCCAGGCATCAACAACAAATTGCTGAAACAGCCGGCAGGCAAGAAAAAGAATAGCTGGCTGGGTATTTCTCTGAAAGAGACAATAACAATAATAGTTACGCATGCTGAGCCAACAAAGTGTAGCCCTACCTTCTTCCATATGATACATCCCAAAGCTAAAGCCCAAGTCACCCCAGGAAAAGAGAGGGACATTGTGAGTGGGCATATACTTGGCAACTGTGGGATCAATTCTTTCAGTACGCCCAGCGCGTAACCAATAATACATGAAAGCAATTGCGCTCACTATCCTCTACAGCAGCCAATGCAGCAGGCATTAAAGTAGCAATTTGAGGCTGTTGGGGCAATTATAGGTACATCAATCAGTGCCTGCTTCAACTGTCAAGTTCAAGTTAGGATGGAGGTAAGCTGTAGCCTCAGGGTAGGTTTGAGTATATTCCTGAACAATTTCTGTGGTAGTACAATATATTTGCATAAAGGGATTCACTTGACAAACTACAAGGTTAAGCATTCTAAGTGTCTCCTCATTCAGGCCAGGATTTCTCTCCATAAGTTGCTGCAAGGTAAG
Organism: Entomophthora muscae; assembly: GCA_014839935.2. NCBI lineage: Eukaryota > Fungi > Entomophthoromycota > Entomophthoromycetes > Entomophthorales > Entomophthoraceae > Entomophthora > Entomophthora muscae. The sequence goes on from QTSX02004303.1 coordinate 275,886, forward strand.
CTCTGGGTCAATAAAGTACAGCTGATTGTAAACATGGTTGCAGCCCTCTTTAGGCAAAAGGGAATACTGCACATGGTATAACTCACCATGAATAAAATAAGGGACATACTGAGGATTGTTTCCCAAGTGGTGATCTTGCTCTAAAAGAGTTAATGGTTAAGTTATAAGGTATCAAGTAAGGAAAATTTTAAAAATAATTACCTGCAATTAAGGAATTCATTGCCAAGGCAGCACTGTACTGGCAAATATTTTCAAGGAAGTTAGTTGCTTGGGGTGTGTGTTGAGTATACATGGCATAAATCTCTTCAGGAATAGGTTGAAGCGGGGGTATCTGGATGGTTCCATCATTGCAGCAAAGGGTAAACCTAAGGCGGGTAGGTCTAGTAACCCAAGTACCCTTACAGGCCCAGTGTAAAGCTTGGCACTGTCCACACACTGCATCCATTCTACCAATATTTAAAGGAACCCAGGTATCTCTTTTGCTGAAAAAAGCATCTGGATCTGCAACAGCAAGGTTTTCAGGAACAGTAGTACCCCTTCTAGAAGGCTCTTGAGCTCAGAAGTCTTGGCAGATTTTACATGTTCTAACCTGGCGACCATTGGGAAGGTGTAACTGAGTGGTAGCGTAATATAAAAGACAATATATACAACATTGGAGGTTTGGTTGATGTTGGCCACCCTGTTCTGGGTTGCCTAAAAGATAATGAAGATTGTGTGCACTAAGATCCTCTGAGTTTAAATTTTGTCTAGCCATTTTCAAAGCCTTTGTAAAAGAAACAATGAGTGTAAATTTGTAGTTACGCAGTTAAGCCCCAAAGAAACCCAATAAGGGCTTCTTCAGGGCTGCTATCTCTTTATCATATAAGCAAAATTATAGGCCAAGTAGTGAAAATTTTCTGTTATTTTAGGCATACTAAAGTGTATTTGTACCTTTTTTATATAAAAGGCAAAGGGAGAAAATCTTTAAAGTTTATCAAAACATTTAAAAGTGCAAATATGAGCATTTCTTATAAAGTTATATTCTTTGTGTAAAGCAAGCATTGTAGTAGCTTATATTTTTTGTATAAAAAGAAAAAGAGTTTTTAAAAATAGTTATCTTTATTTGGTTTTTTGTGTAAAACCTGGCTTGGTTTTTTGAGAATTTATAATAAAGCATTAGGCATAGTAGATGTGTATATTATGTAGATTAGGTTTTTTGTAAAGTCATGTACCTGCTATAAAAAATGAGTGTTTGGAGCAGTTTAAATTTATTAATGAAGGTAATAGTTCAAAAAGTGGCTCTGCTTAGGAGCCGCTGCAGGTAATAAAGTCTTTTTAAAAAAGTTAGCAAAGTTTGAAATTAGCGGCTTACCCAGTCCAAGATTAGCTTCATGGGAAAAAACTTGGATCTTTTATAGTATGTTAGCAAGTTTAATAAAACAATCAGCAAAATTTACCTGATAGAGAAACAGGTTGTTTGAAACAGTGTAGCTTCTTAATGAAGGTGATAAGTCAAAGTTTTCCTGCTCAGGGGGTGCTTCAGGGCAAAATACTGTTTTTTAAATCTAGGTTGGAAATTAGTAAAAATAAAACTTACTAACCCCAAGATCTGCTGTGGACCAAGTACAACAAAAAGAATTTGAAGGTTAGTAGTTTTTTTAGAAATAGTTAACTGATGAAATTCAGCTTTATTTTAAAAAGATTTTGGAATAAAAACAATACTTACCAAGCCTTAATCTACTTCAGGGCAAAAATCTTGTTTTCTAAATCTAGGTTAGTTAATTTGATTTGATAAAAGTGACTTACCCAACCCAAAATCTGCTGCAGATAGAGTCCATCTATAAGGATTTAAAGGTTAGCAATTTGAGTGAATTTCTTACCTGATCTTTAGCTTCAACTTGAATTTTGAAATGATTTAGTTGTTTAAAACTTTTTAAATACCTTTCTAAAGTATGATTAGCTTTAAAAGTTTAAAACTAAACGTCCCTTTAAAGTCCCTGATCTACTATGCTTAAAACAGTTAATATTATATGTATATTTTGAAGCTTACTTTTATCTTGAAGTGAATCTATAAGTTTGAAATGAAAAGTCAGTATTGTGTGTAGTTAAGCCTTACCCTGCTTAGTTGCTTCTAATCTTATCTTAATGGCAGAAAAATAGATGGTTTAACTAATCATAATTAATGAAGCCATTTTTAGCTCCAATAGTTATCAGTAAAATTTCAAATAAAAAATTCAATGTCTTACCATAATGTCAAGTTGGATTAATTTACATCCGCCTCCTACTTTTTTTTACTTTAATTGACACTGCCGCAGGTGGGGATGCCAAGACACTGCAAAGTGTCCAACAACCCCTTCAAGTGGTAGCATCAGCCATTAAACCAAACTAATTTATAAGCACTTTGTATTTTTTGACAGCCACTATTGGACTTAAAAATAGGTAAGTTCTTCCAATTAAAACATATGTAAATAATTTCTCCTACAACTTGAGCGGTTATATATGATTACTTGGGCAACCTTTAGGGATGCTGCCAAGTACTGATATAGCAAAAACTATTTGCCCATCATAGTGGGACCCCACAAATTGCTATAAAACAGACAGGCTGCATCACTGAGTACCTTACTGCCTGGCAGCAAGCACTTGCTTCCATGGCAATAGCTCCCATTTTGACACTTTGTTGACATGATCACTGTTGACTTGAAAATCAAAAACTACTATTTTTCTTGCTGGTTGTGCTAGCTTAATTCCCATTTTTAAAGGGTTCAGGGGTGAAACCCAGAAAACACAACAAAATTGTGGCCATTTTGACACAATTTAATATTAAGCTTAATTAAAAACTCAATTTAACCAGATTTTTCCTTTACTTTTACTAATAAAAATTAGTTTATTTTTTATTTGTTTTCATGACGTAAAAGTGTCAATGTCAACACTTTTTAAGCCAAACTTAATTTTTTACTGTAGATGTTTCAGTTTTAGTATTAAAAATAAGTGTGCATTTAAAAATATTTTTTATTAAATTAATATATAGAAAAAGACAGTGCACATACAGTTGATTGTTAAAAGGTTCATCTTATAAATATATGTGATACTTATTTTGGCTTTAATATATTAAGTGGATTGGTGGCTAATGGCAATCCAATAATTTAAGTGTGAGTTACTATGTAAGTTACTATAGAATTTATTATTAAAAATAATGCTGACACTCAGAAATGTTGTTTATTTGCTTGTTATCATCCACTGGGTGGAGTTAAGCAAATTAGAGTGGCACAATTAAGCTTAAATTACTATGTCACCTCATATAAAGAATATTGTAAGTGATGTTGTTGACACTTTCCCTTTGCATTATCTTAACCAACGTGTTAACAACTTTTAGTATACCAAATGGTAAAATATCATATTCCTACCCCCAAAACATCATTTTAATAAAGAAAAAAAGAGCTTTGATAATTTTTTACTTATTTGCATATGTTTAATTTATTTTTTTATGTGAACAAGAATACACAAAAAACAGTTAATTTTTGCTAGCCTGTGTAAATTTAATTAAGCGTACTATGTTTTTTCATAGTAAATTTTCAAAAAAATGTCAACAGTAAGAATGTTGTCAAAAATAATGTCTACAATTTTTTTAATTGACAGTGAGAATTCAGCTTTTCACTAATTGTCACTCATAATGCCAATGCTTTTCAGTTCTCACAAATAAAACTTTATGTTTTACATAGCAAAAACTTCTTATTTTTTGATATGTTGTATTTTAACTTTTCTCTTCCATGTTTTCTAATTTTAAAAATAAAAACTATATCTAAACAATATACTTTTACATTTTTTCATTAAATTTTAACTTGTTATTTAAAACTATAATAAAAAACTATACTAGTATTTTTTAACTTTTGATGCCAATAAAAACCATCTAAGATTTACTTTTTATATATTATGCTTTTTAAGTTGTTTTTTTTGTTTTTTAAATACATTTCTTTATTTTAAACCCTTTTACTTATTATTTTAGGACAAAAACACCTCTAAGCATCCCAAAGGAACCAAGCGTCCCTCTAAGCCAACCAAACCCACCAAGAAGAAGCCTGATCACATCAAAGAAGGCCACTCCCAAGCCATCCCCAAATCCCTCCTCAAAGCCCTCTCCTGATAAGAGCCCTGCTCACTTCACTGGGGGAGAGGAAACTGATGGTTTAGTTACTGACCACAGTTTCTACAACTTGGCAAATGACAAGGAGCCAACCAAGAAGCGGCGCCAAGCCAAAAAGACCCCACCCAAGGATAAGTCTCCTGCACATAAGAAGCATTTTGATAAGCCCCCTTCTGCTTCCCCCACCACCACCAAACTCCCCTCTTCAAGCTCATCTGTGGATGATACAAAGCCCTGCTCCAATTACTTCCCTGGCTTTTGCCATGCTTCTGCTGGCCCCTGGGACCCTCTGTTGGCCCACAACATCTGCAATGTTGATGGGAAGTTTAAGGTTTCTTCCACTCTACAAAAATTTTTCCCATCATAAGTTTCAAAGTTGGGCCTGCCATGGTGGCCAACAGTTATATCTTCAGCTGCAATAACGCCATCTGGGGCTTCAAGAGCCGGCACTATACCTGTGAGGACCGCTCCTGCCCAGTGAAGCTCAACACTGAGCACTGGGACAAGGTCCAAACCATCAAGGGCACACATACTTGTGTGATGCCCAATACAACTGTAGCCCGTCTCCTGAAATGGTACCTTGTGCAGATCATGCCTACCTCCAAGGACCTCTCCCCCACCCAGCTGGCTGTACTTGACTGTAAGCACCTCTCCCCCACCAATCTGAAGAGGGTGCCAACCCACAATCAGTTGGTGAAGTTTGGTAGCAATAAACGCCAAACCTCAAACCCCCTGGCCAAGAGTGCCACCACAATTAAAGACCTGGTCCTTTCTGATGCTCTCAAGAAAACTGAGGATGGAGAGATATTCCTGCTCCATGACAATGGGCAGGAAGTGGAGGATAGGATCATAGCCTACACTATAACCCAAAACCTGGAGCAGCTGAACACTGCTACCACCTGGCTGTGTGATGGCACATTTGCAACCTGCCCAATCATCTTCAAGCAGCTTTGGGTCCTGCATGGGCAGTTCAATGACCAGGCCATCCCCCTTGTTTTCTTTCTCCTTCCTGGTGCTAAGACAGAAGTCTATGTCAGAGCATTTAAAATTATCCAGGATGCTTTGAGCTCCCTTCTCACCAACCATCTCCTCCCTCCCACTCATACCACAAGGGCAAATCCCTCCTACGCTGAGAAGGATGAGTTGACCCTAGCCGCAGAGCAGCTAGCTCATGCGCGCTCACTTGGGCCAAAGGTAATCATAATGAACTTTGAGCAAGCTCAGTTCAGAGCCTTTGGGGTCACCTTTAATGGAGAAGTACAGGACTGCTTCTTACATTTTAGTCAGGCCCTCATCAAGAATCTCAAGAGTGAGAAGGAGCTTTTTGACAGGTATCTTAATGATGGTAAGGGGAAGAGCCGCTTTGCCATCACCCAGTTTGCTGCCTTGGCTTTTGTGCGCCTGGAGCATACTGGGATTGGCTTTGAGGCCCTCCTGGAGGACTCTTATATCAAGAAGCACTCCACCATCTTCAAAGGTTACCTGGATTACTTTGAGCGGCAATGGGTAGGTAAGAAGGTGACTGCCCGGAGAGGAAAGAGCGGGTCCCCTGCCCCTTGGAATTGGCAGGGCGCCTGCCTCAAGGGGGAGATGAGATTAACTCCAGCCTGGAAGTGTGGCACAAGCACCTGAAGGTGAAGTTTGGGTCAAACCCCAAATACAACAAGTTCTTCCAGAAGCTGCAGGAGGAGCAGGCCAGAAATGTCTCCAAGTGTTTTGCAACCTGGTCAACCAGGTGGCCCCCAAGAAGTGAAAGTCCAAGGAGCAGGACTACCAGGAGGACGTTTAGAAGATGGTGAAGAAGTACAAGGTTGCAGAGATCAAGAAGTACCTAGAAGATGTTGCCACTGCTCCTGCTGGTGGCTTTAATTAGCCCAATAAACCTTGCTTTGCTTTGCTTTGCCTGTATATTTTTCACTCTTAAATTTCAATGTTTAATTTAGTTTTTTGGATATTACTAATCTTTTTAGGTATAAATGTTAAGTTTCATATACAGGTTCAATGTGGTTTAGTAAGAAATATCTTATATTTTGTTAATTTATCTTTAAGACATAAGATTTTTTCAGTTATGCTTATATAAAGTATAATAAATTAAAATTAGAATTTTTATTGTATTTTTTTAGTTCTTATTATATATAAAATATCTTTTTATTTTTGGTTCATTGGAATTTTAATTTTTATGGGAATAAAAAAATAATTTTATAATAAAGAGTGTAATTTACATAGTAAATTGAAAAATAATTGCTTATATCTCCTTATTCTTATGACTTACGGTATTTTTTTATTGCAGTTTTGAACTCTCTGGGGTTATTTTAGTATAATAATACAATTTAAAATATATTTTTATATTAAAAATGTTCAGGGTAAAGTGTTTTGTTAATTAAAAAAGTGTCAACATCCAGGAGACAACATTATTAAAGACCAGGTTGTCACTTTACTATAGTGTCAACATTTTTAGTGTCAACATGGGCGCTGTTGCTGCTGCCACCCCCAAGGCCATCAATAACAGAAATGAAATGCTACCCACTCTCATCATCAATGGGCTAAAGCCCCACATGTGAAATGGGTTACTGTAGAACACTGCACCTCCATTGATGACTGCTATAAGGCCATTGTGGAAGCTAACAATCAGGCCTCAATGGGGTTCCAAAGATCCAATGATGTACTCCCTAACCTTGTCCTGCACCTGGTATCTTCCACAACCAAGTAGGCTGCCGCCAACCTTGTCAATAGAAAAATAGAACCAAACGCCCCTGTGAAGGGGAGCTCAAACTAGCCCAGATCAAGGACTTGGAAAAAGCCTGGTGGTTGTAGATATAAGAGGTTCTGCAACCACGCTTGACCCACACTCTCAACCTCTCCTTGCCAAGAAACCCTGCAACTACAACATGCACAAGGTAGAGACCCTAGGTGTGTTCCAAGTTCATAGTGATAGCCTGTCCTCCAAGCCAGTCATTTCTCCAATAAAATCACCTACTTGGCCCATCCATTTTGTTTCTGTGATAACACCCACAGACTTGTTGCAGATACTGGGGCTGATCACACCATGTTCAGCCAGGAATTTACAGATTCCCAGCAATTAGACTGAGTTCCCAGCTGCTTTAAGGCAGTACACATGGCTGACTCCCGCATAGCAACTATCACCCACAAGACAGTACCCTTATCTGTAAGAATGGGGAATATCCAGGTTAAGCTCTCTGGACCAATAATGGCTGGACTCAGCCAAAATGTTATTGCTGGCCTTGACTGGCTCCAGCATAATTGTCTATACACTGACTGGGACACCTCTGTGCTTACTCTCAACTGGAATGGGATAGGTTTCCAAATATACCCCGTCAAAATGAACAAGCTGCTTTATGATACTGTGTTTGTACAGATCACAGAGACAGGCTCCTATGATTTCAAAGGGGGGAAGCTGGACTTCAACCAGTGTTTTTTCAAGGTCATCTGCTCTTAACCCATTACACCTCCCCCCTTGGCCACAACACCTCCACCAGAACTAGTATCACTTCTTGAGGAATACAAGGACGTCTTTAGCAAAACGCTAGACCAACTGCCCCCTCCAAGAGAAATACAACATGCTGTCCAGTTACAAGGGTTGCTCCAAAAGCACAAACCCTTTATTGCTTGACGTCCAAGGAAGACAAAACTCTCCATCAACACCTTGTTGACACTCTCAATAAGGGCTTTGTTTGCCCCTCCCTCTAACCATATGGGGCCACAGTCTTCTTTGTAGCAAAGAAGGCCAGGTCCCTTTTGCTGATAACCAACTACTGCACATTAAAAAAGGTGACAGTCAAAGTAAGAAATACTTCCTGATAATAATTGACAACCTGTTTGAAATGCTTGCTGGTGCAAAGGTCTTCAGTAAGATTGATCTCACTACAGGGTACAAGGCAAAAACAGCTTTTTGCACTTGATAGAGGTTGTTTGAGTGTTGTGTCATGAACTTTGGGATGTGTCATGCCCTGCCCCAAAAGGCAGGCTGCTTAAAGATATTAAGTTATTTTTCAGTTTTTACTTAATCTTTTGTGCTATTTATTAATATTCAAAAGTTAAGTTAAATTGTTAATAATTCAGTATTATAAAGTACTTTTACCTTTGTTTTACATGATTTGCGTTTGAATTGTTGATTTCTTTTTTGCTTTGTCCACTTGACTCTTATTTCAAATATATTTCTACTTTAATTTAGAATATTTTCATCTATATTTACCTTCAAAACTCCTTCTTGCATTGTTGCTGCTTCCTGTTTTACATTGCAGATCTGTGTGGAGTACTGGCTTCTGTTTCCCCTTTTCTTGTCTCTGATGCCCCCAACTTCTCCAGTTGCTCCTGTTCTTGGCTGCTTCCTCCTGGTGATCAATCATCAACAGAAAAGGCTTTTTCTACTATAAATAAAGTGTGAGAGAGAGGGGCTAGACTAACTAAGTTTGGCTCCCATCCTGGTGCAACAAACCACCAGGATGCCATCCAGTGCGCAACTGGGATGGCCGCTTGGAGAGGGGATCACAGGGAGGACACTGGGAACAACTGGGGGAATTAGGCGTTCAATACCATTAGAATCAGGCCAGTGAGCAACCAGGGAGTGCAAGTAGGAGTGGGGGAGGCCACCTTGGAGGACCCAGGGGGCACTACATTCTTCTGAACCATGGAGGGGAGAGGAGGTGTGGGGGGCACTACCTCTTCAGAACTAGGCAAAGCAAGCTCCACAACGTCCAGGTCCAGATTGTCACACGTCAGGCTCTTAACCACAGCCTCTCTGGAAAAGAGAAGACTGCTGGGGAGGTCCCAGAGACTGGCAGGGTTGCTACCTACCAGACGGGCTGATGAGGAGATTTTCCCCCACAGGTCAGGGGAGGTGGACCACAGAAGCAAGAGAAACAGAGCCAGGGAAAAGACAACAAATTTAAGAGCCGGCAGTATCATAGAAAGAACCAGCACAAAATTTGGGGTAGGATGGTATAGTTTCTGGAGAAAATGGCAAGACTAGGGCAGTCTTTGGCAAATCTTTGGGAAAACAGCAGAACAGGTTTGGGTAGCCTCGCTGTTGTCTTGGAGGCCTTGGATTATAACTGCAAGCAAAAGCGGGTTCAAAACAATGATTTTTAAAGGAAAATTCAAGATAATAATAGAAATTATAGGAAAATTCAATTGAAATTTTGAGCTTTGAACTTTAACTTTGAAGGCAAGGGCAAAAGAGACAACGACTAAGTGAAAGAACACTTGTACAAGGAGCCAGAAGAGAAGCCGGGTTTGAGACCGGCTGGCTAAAGGTAAGCTTAGGGCAGGGGCTACACTCTAGTATTTTGAGCTTTAGGGACACAACTGGTTCCAGGCAACTCAAAATTAAGAAAATTAAGGTGCAGGTGACTCCAAACTTTAATGTAAGTGGAAAATAGACAAGCAGAGGACTGAAAGTCCCCTTGCTTGGTTAAAAGGAATGTATTGCAAAAAACTGGTCACATGATAGTTGGGGGTGAGCCTGATTGGCTAGGTACAAAATTTTGCTAGATGGGCTCAGGGGGACTGGAGAGTTTTACTCTAATTTCCGAAATCAAATCTGATTGGCTGGAAGGGATGCCAGACATTTGGGGGTCAACTGGGTTATCAAGCGTCAATATGGCAACACCTGATTGGGTGGCTCTGATAGTTTTTAAAAACAGACAACACCAGGCTAATATGTAGTCCAAATTAACCAGGGTTTCTTCCCAGGAAGGAGCAACCAAAGGCAGGGATTCCACAGGATAAGCCAGCACAAACCTCTCATCAACCGTGTGAGCTAAATCATTCAACAAATGGAGGGGTTTGGCGGGCGTTTTGGGACCTTTCTTGGTACAACAGGGAAAGATTGAGCGGTCCAAAGCCAGAGGTGGCAGTGAATTTACATAAAGAGCTTTTGAAGAGTAGGCTTTAAGCCAAAATTCCAAGTGATTTCTTCCCTTCATCTTTTACAATTTTTAACTTCAAATTTGTAATTTTAAGAATTTTATTTTTTATTATTATTCATTTTTTTAGCTTAGCTTTTTCCTTAAATCCAAATGGAACTTGTAAAACAACAAGCCTTAGTCTTGTTGTATCCATTCTTTTCCCTTAAGGAATCTTTCAATAGTTATATGTATCAATTTGCCAATGGAGAATATCCTAATATTGATATTCCTTTAGTTACAAACTGTTCACTATTGAATACTTTATTCTATCTTCTTTGTTTAGGGTTTTTACACTCTATTACTTCATTTGTGACGCAATATAGGTTTTTAGCGGGTTTCTGTAAGATCATCTTACAGACAGTACTTACGTTCTTATATCTTTTAAATTTGAATCCCAATGCTTTGCACGCTCTAGTTTATAACCTTGCACCATTATGGGCAAGACCTTACATTATTTTGGCTTCCCATGGGATTGACCCAGGCAATACTTTTTCCATCTCTTCTATCATCTTTTTAGCTTTTTTCTCTCTATTATAATTGTAACTTTGTTATCTCTAGTAGTTTTTTTACTTGGTTGGTTATATGATAAGGTTTTTTGAAATAAGGAGGATCATACTCCCACTACCTACACCAACCAAACAGTAGTCCTCAATACCTTAGCCCACACTTCATCACCCCCTAGTATTTTTAACACTTTAGCTTATACATAAGCCCACTTTACTGCTTACAGGTCTGAGTTCTTCACCAACTCTCAGAAGGTCCTCTATCTTGCGGAGAAGCTCACTGGTCACTACAGAGATTGGTTTAGCTCTCACTTGATACACAACCTGGGTATCCTCAAGAACTATGATCTCTTTGTCAGTTCACTCTTATCTTTCTCTGGAAAAGACAAGGATTTGTCCACTCCTTCTGCTTCTCAGTTTTCAGGTCTCACACAAGGTTCTCTTCCACTTGGCAAATACAACCGGAAGTTTTGCTCCCTCCAGTCAAGACTACAAGCCTCTGACGCTGAGGCTTGCAGTTTCTATAAGATAGGCCTTAACAGATTGCCCCAGGAATTTTTGGTTCACCACAATCTTCCTGACAAACTAGAACCTCTTATTATAGAAGTGGTTAAGTGGAATCAGAAATACCTTTCTTCAAAAACACACCCTCCTTCTAACCTATCCCCTGCAGCCCGGTTGTTTATTCCAGACAAAGCCCCTCTCTCTTCAACTCCTCCACCTGGCACCAAGCCAAAGTCTGGGGGAGGTTTTTGCCTTACTGCCAAGAAAGTCCTTAGAAGAAGGAACAACAACCTCTGCTCTTACTGTGGATCAAAAGATCATCTTCTACCAGCCTGCCCTCTCTCCAAACTTCCCCCCTTTGTCAACAAGACCTCCACTCTCACTTTGCTTTCCCTCAACAACACTCCCAAGTCACCTACCGTCCTACCTACCATTCATGGATCTTTGGGAAAGATCAAGGTGCTTGCTCTTCTTGACACTGGCACCAATGCCAACTTCATTGAGGAGAAACTTGCTAAACTACTTGGACTCCCTGCTTTTGGATCTCTCAAAGTTAAGGTGGGAAACAGCACTCTCATTGGCGCCACATCTATCCTCCAACCTGTCACCATTGACCTGGAGGGCTCTCCATTCCGTGTCACGTGTAAATTCTCTCCCAACTTATCCTTCTTGTTCATCCTTGGATTCCCGTGGTTGAGAGAGTCTTTGCTTAACTTCAATCACCCAAACAATAAGATATCATTTACATGCAATGATGTTGTCAAATTTTTATCCCTTGTACCTGGTACTTGTGGCTCAACTCCCTCCAAACTGAACCTGACTGCTATCTCTAGTACCATTCTGGATACTCTTTCCGCCAAGGACAAAGAGGGATTAGCTTATTGTTACTCTGACTTCAAGAATTGTTTTAGTGAGGAGGAATAGTAACCTGCTACCTCCTCATAGGCCCTACAATATTCAGATAAATCTTAAGCCAGGCACCAGTCCCCCCTGGGGAAGGCTTATTCCTCTCTCTGACTCAGACAACACTCTACTAAAGAACTACATCAATGAGGAACTCTCCAAGGGTTTCATCTCTTGATCTACATCTCCATGTTTTTCCCCCATCTTCTTTGTCAGTAAATCTGATGGCTCTAAATGCCCTTGTGTAGACTATAGAGCTCTCAATGAGATCACAATCAAGGATAGATGCCCTATTCCTTCTGCTGAGGCTTTGACCAATTGCCTTGCTGGTAGTTCTGTATACACCAAGATTGATCTCCAAAGCGCTTTCAACCAGATCAGAGTCTCTCCTGGCCATGAATGGAAGACCGCGTTCTGTACCCCATTTGGGTTATACAAGTACAATGTAATGCCCTTTGGATTATGTAACGCTCTGTCAACCTTCCAGGCATTAATGAATGAGGCACTTCTGCCCTTCCTTAACAAGTTTGTTGTTGTCTATCTTGATGATATCCTCTTATACTCCTCTTCCATTGACAACCATGTTGCCCACGTCCACCAAGTACTCCAGAGACTTTGAGACTACAACCTGTTTGCAAAATCTTTCAAGTGCTCATTCTTCTGCACCAAGGTTGATTTCCTTGGCTACGTTGTCACTCAAAACAGTTTCACTGTCTCCCCTAGCAAGGTGGATGCTATCCAAATCTGGCCTGTTCCCAAGACTTGCTCACAACTTTGTGGCTTCCTTGGATTGGCAAACTATTGCCGTAAGTTTGTGGAAAAATTTTCTTCTCTAGTTTTGCCACTCACTACCCTCACTTCTCCTTCTGTTCCTTTTGTCTGGACACCTGAGGCCCAGCTTGCTTTTGATGCTACTAAGGCTGTCTTTGTCTCCACTCCTGTTCTCCTGATGCCTGATCCTTCCAAACCCTTCTTGGTTGAGACTGATGCCAGCAACTATGCCGTTGGTGGTGTTCTCCTTCAGCTTGGGGGGATGGGATGCAACACCCTGTTGCATACTTCTCTCAAAAACACCTTCCAGCTGAACAAAACTACCCTGTACACAACAAGGAACTTCTTGCCATCATCAAGACACTCAAGCATTGGCGTTGCTACCTTGAGGGACTTGACAAGCCTTTCCTCATTTACACGGACCATAAGAACTTGCTTTACTTCACCAAGTCACACTGCATCTCCCAAAGACACGCTAGATGGGTACTGGAGCTGTCAAATTTCTGCTTCAAGCTTGTGTACAAGAAAGGTGTACTTAATACCCTACCTGACGCGCTTAGTTGTCATCCCTCATTAGCCGATGTTGACAAAGACTACAAACTCCTTAACACCAAGATGGTCCTTCCACCTGAGAGTTTTCTGAAACTTAATGTTATCAGTACTACAACCCCCAATATACTGAAGCAAATCCATAAATCTCAGCTTTCCAATAAAGCCTTGTCTCAGATCATTGACGCTCTTACAAACAATAAGACAGTCACAAATCCTTCCTTCTCCCTGCTAGATGGTGTGTTATACTTCAACAACCTTTTGGTAGTCCCTTCTTTGGACCTTCAACAGCTTCTAACCATCATGTTCCATGACTTCCTTGCTGCAGGCCACACTGGATATAAGAAAACACTTTCTAAACTCTATGATCACTTCTGGTGGCCAAAGATGTCCACCTTTGTCAAGTCATACGTCAGTAGTTGCCTAGTTTGCCAGAGAAGCAAACACTCCACCCAGAAACCTGTGGGTCTTCTATGCCCCCTTCCAGTCCCTGAAGGTCCTTGGCAGTCTGTCTCTTTGGATTATATTGTCCAGCTTCCTCAGTCTGAAGGTTTTGACGCCATACTGGTCATTGTAGACAGATTCTCAAAGCAGGCTATTTTTGCTCCCTGCAATTCTAACATTACTGCAAAGCAGACTGCTTCCCTCTTTTTTAAAAACGTCTTCATCCACCATGGTACTCCAAGAGATATTGTCTCTGACTGTGGACCACAATTCCTTTCCATGTTCTGGAAGGAGTTTATGACTCAGCTAGGTGTTCACCTTTCTCTTAGCACCGCTTATCATCCCCAGTCTGATGGGCAAACCAAAAGTACAAATCAGACACTAGAATGTTTTCTTTGCTGTTTTTCCAACAAACAACAAGACAATTGAGCTTCTCACCTACCTTTGGCCCAGTATTCCTACAATGCTACTCCCCATTCCTCTACCAAGATGACTCTGTTCATGGCAAATTCAGGCTACACTCCTGCCTTTGTCCCTTCTTTCACCTCCTCTGTCTGTTCCCCGTTAGCCCAGCAGTTTCTTGTCCAGCTAAAACTCATCCAGAATTCCTTAAAAGAGAATCTCTCTAAGGCTATTGAGGTTTACAAGGTCCAGGCCAACCGTCATTGTCAGGAGGGAAAAGGCATCCAGGTCAACAACCTTGTATATCTAAATACAAAGAATCTTCCTATCAGATGGCCTTCTTGTAAGCTTGGTCCCCAATTCATAGGCCCTTTTCTTGCAACAGAAAAAATTGGAAAGGTTGCATACCATATTCATCTTCCTCCAGGGTATTGCATCCACGACGTCTTCCATGTTTCCCTCCTCAAACTTCAGAATTCTCCTCCTCCTTCCCATCAGAACAACAAAGCCACTCCTCCTCATATGATTGAAGGAACCCCTGAGTATGAGGTTGACTCCATCATCAACCATTGTTATCACTATGGTAAACTCCAATACTTGGTTCTTTGGAAGGGATATTCCGTTGAGGAGAGTTCTTGGGAGCCATTGTCAAACCTTGAAAACTGTCCCAAGGCCATCAATTCTTATATCCAAGCACATCCTGAGCTTGGATCTGGGTGGGGTAATTTAATGCCCTGCCCCAAAGGGCAGGCTGCTTAAAGATATTAAGTTATTTTTCAGTTTTTACTTAATCTTTTGTGCTATTTATTAATATTTAAAGGTTAAGTTAAATTGTTAATAATTCAGTATTTTAAAGTACTTTTACCTTTGTTTTACGTGATTTGCGTTTGAATTGTCAATTTTGTTTTTGCTTTGTCCGCTTGACTCTTATTTTACATATATTTCTACTTTAAGTTAGAATATTTTCATCTATATTTACCTTCAAAACTCCTGCTTGCGTCGTTGCCGCTTCCTGTTTTACATTGCAGATCTGCGTGAAGTACTGGCTTCTGTTTCCCCTTTTCTTGTCTCTGATGCCCCAAACTTCTCCAGTTGCTCCTCTTCTTGGCTGCTTCCTCCTGGTGATCAATTGTCAACAGAAAAGACTCTTTCTACTATAAATAAAGAGCTTTTGAAGAGTAGGCTTTAAGCCAAAATTCCAAGTGATTTCTTCCCTTCAACTTTTACAATTTTTAACTTCAAATTTGTAATTTTAAGATTTTTGTTTTTTATTATTATTCATTTTTTAGTTTATCTTTTTCCTTAAATCCAAATGGAACTTGTAAAACAACAAGCCTTAGGCTTGTTGTATCCATTTTTTCCTTAAGGAATCTTTCAATAGTTACATGTATCAATTTTCCAATGGAGAATATCCTAATATTGATATTCCTTTAGTTACAAATTTTTCACTGTTGAACACTTTATTCTATCTTCTTTGTTTAGGGTTTTTACACTCTATTACTCCATTTGTGACGTAATATAGGTTTTTAGTGGGTTTCTGTAAGATCATCTTACAGACAGTACCCACGTTCTTATATCTTTTAAATTTGAATCCCAATGCTTTGCACGCTCTAGTTTATAACCTTGCACCATTATGGGCAAGGCCTTACAGGATGACCAATGCTCCCTTCACCTTTGCCATGATGATGAATAAAGCCTTTGAAGATCTAATTGGAAAATGTGTTGTTTTTTATCTTGACAACATTATTTTCTTCAGTCAAGATCAAACAACACATCTCCAAAACCTTTGTTCTGTACTCAACACCCTTTATAAACATCAGTTAAAGGCCAAGCCTTCCAAATGTAAATTCCTTTGGTTGGAGCTTTTGTTCCTGGGGTGCACATGTTCTTGGACATGGTCAAATATTTACAGAAGTTTATCCCCAACTGCAGAGAACTAATTGCACCTCTAACCAAGCTCCTAATTACCAAGCAGCGCTTCTGTTGAACACCTGCTAGAGACCAGGCTTTTGAGATGTTGAAACAAAGACTTACAACCACACCCATATTTCAATTCCCTAATAAAAATTATCAATAAAAACTCAAGTCTGACGCCTCTGACAGGGCCATAGGGGGTGTACTAAGAGTGGAAACTAATAAGGGTTCCTTTCTTTCTGTGGCCTATAAATCCAGGAATCTACCAACTCAGAGCAGTGCTATCCCATACACAATAAGGAGCTAGCGGCAATTGTACATTGTGTAAAGAAATGGTGTTGCTATTTGGGAAGTGCCACATTTTTACTCCCAGTCTTAACAGACCACAAATCTCTTTATTATTTCAACACCCAGTCACACCTGACATGATGCCAGGCATAATGGGTCAAGTGTCTGTCCCTGTACCAGCCTACATTGAGTACAAACCCGGGAAAGAACTTGACACAGCTGATGCTCTCTCCAGGCTGTACTTAGCGTCCATCACAGAAGATGCCAGGTTAGATCCAGACTGGCCCATTCTTTACCTGTGCCCTAAGGCCACCTGTTACAAAGGCCTTAACTCTGTGTCCATTTCCAAACTGAAGGACAATGAAAGTCAGTTCACCACTGATGCTGACAATGTCTGCTGCCAGGAAGAGACATGTGAAAGGATGCCTTACATTGACAACAGCGCCCATTTTGACACTTTGTCAACATGGTCACTGTTGACTTGAAAATCAAAAACTACTATTTTTCTTGCTGGTTGTGCTAGCTTAATTCCCATTTTTAAAGGGTTCAGGGGTGAAACCCAGAAAACACAACAAAATTGTGGCCATTTTGACACAATTTAATATTAAGCTTATTCAAAAACTTGATTTAACCCAGTTTTCTCTTTATTTTTACTTTTAAAAAATTATTTATTTATTAATTTGTTTTCACAACGTAAAAGTGTCAATGTCAACACTTTTTAAGCCTAACTTATTTTTAATAACAAAACTGAAACATCTACAATAAAAAATTAATTGTTCACTTAAAAATGTTTTTTATTAAATTAATAATAGAAAAAGGTATTATGCATATAGCTGATTGTTGAAGTGTTCATCTTATAAATTTATCTGTGGCACTTATTCTGTCTTTAATATAATAAATGGATTGATGGCTAACGGCAATCTCATAATTTAAGTGTGTGTTATTATGCAATTTACTATAGAATTTATTATTGATAATAATTTTGACACTCAGAAATGTTGTCTATTTTCTTGTGGTTATCTGCCAGGGTTGATTTAAGCAAATTAGAGTGGCACAATTAAGCTTAAATTACTATGCCACCTCCTATTGAGTATTTTGTAAGTGGCAAAGTCAACACTTTACCTTTTTCATTACTGAATACAACTTTCTTAACAACTTCCTATAAATACAATGGTAAAATATCATATTTCCACCCCCAAAATATTATTTTCAATAAAGAATTTAATAACTTTGATGATTTTTTTACTTATTTTTATATGTTTTTTTTTATTTTATTATGTGAGCAAAAAATACACAGGAAACAGTTAATATTTGCTGGTTTACTTAAATTTAATTAATTGTACTATGAAAAACATAGTAAATTTTCAAAAAAAATGTTGACAGTATCAATGTTGTCCCTAAAAATGTCTACAATTTTCCTAATTGTCAGTAAGAGTTCAGCTTTTTTTACTAATTGTCACTCAAAATGTTGACGCCTTTCACTTCTCACGTATGAAACTTTATGTTTTAAATATTAAAAACATCTGAAATTTTAATGTGTTGTATTTTTAATTTTCCTCTTTCATATTTTTTAATTTTTAAAATAAAATTTATATCTAAAAATACTACTTTTTTTCATATCTCTTAACTTTTAACTTGTTATTTAAAACTCTAATAAAATAAGTTTTTTACAGTATTTTGTTATATTTTAAATTTTGCTGAAATCACTTTGATTATAAAGTTTTCATATGATGATTCTTATAGTTATTTTGTTTTTCTTTTAAATACAAATATTTATCTCAGAGCTTGTTACTTATTATTTTAGGACAAGCATACTTCAAGGCAGCTAAGGGTACCAAGCTTCCCTTCAAGGCCCCCAAGACCCCTAAAAAAAGACAACACCAACCAAGAAGACTGCCTCCAAGCCCTTCACAAAGCCCTTCCTCAAGCAGAGCCCAGCTTACTTCACTGGGGGAGAGAAATCTGATGGTAGCCTTACAGACCACAGTTTCTACCCCTCAGCTTCAGATGAGGAGCCCACCAAGAAGTGGTGCAAGGCAAAAAAGACCACACCCAAGGATAAGTCTCCCACACATAAGGAGCACCACAAAAAGCCCCCTTCTTCTCCCCAACCACCAAGCTCTCCCTGTTCCAGTTCATCTGGGGATGACTCCAAGACGCGCCCCAACTACTTCCCTGGTTTCTGCCATGCTCCTTCAGGCCCTTGGGACCCTCTTGTGGCCCACAATATTTGCAATGTTGATGGCAAGTTCAAGGTTCCTTTCTTCCCTGTGTAAGTTTTTCCCAATCATGAGCGTCAAGGGTGGGCTAGCCATTGCGATCAACAGGTACATCTTCTCCTATAACAATGCCAACCAGGGCTTCAAGAGCTTGCATTACACCTGTGAGGAACAATCTTGCCCAGTGAAGCTCAACACTGAGCACTGGGACAAGGTCCAAACCATCAAGGGCAAGCATACTTGTGTGATGCCCAATACAACTGTAGCCCGTCTCCTGTAATGGTACCTTGTGCAGATCATGCCTACCTCCAAGGACCTCTCCCCCACCCAGCTGGCTGTGCTTGCCTGTAAGCACCTCTCCCCCACCAATCTGAAGAGGTTATCAACCCACAATCAGTTGTTTAAGTTTGTTAGTGATTTGTTCTAATCCTCAAACCCCCTGGCCAAGAGTGCCACCACAATTAAAGACCTGGTCCTTTCTGATGCCCTCAAGAAAACTGAGGATGGAGAGATGTTCCTGCTCCATGACAATGGGCAGGAAGTTGAGGATAGGATCATATCCTACACTATAACCCAAAACCTAGAGCAACTCAACACTGCTACCATCTGGCTGTGCAATAGCACATTTGTAACCTGCCCAACTCTTTTCAAGCAGCTTTGGGTCCTGCACAGACAATTTAATTCCCAGGTTATTCCCCTTGTTTTATTTCTCCTGCCTGGTGCTAAGACTGAAGTCTACATCAGAGCCTTTAAAGTTGTCTGGGATGCTTTGAGCTTGCTTTTTTCCAACAAGCTACTCTGTTGTGTTTGGCTCCTGGGGACAACATCCAGGAGGACACAGCAGGAAATCTTTATAACAAAATATTTGAGGTTCAAAGCTTAATTTTCTGGAATATAAGAAGAGGAATTCCTTTTGGCAAAAAGGAAAGGAAAAAGCTTGAAGAATATTAAAGTCAACAAAAATGTGGATAAACTTGTCTTTATTAGGATAAATGATTATACTTAAATAGTAGAAAAGGGCCAATGATCACTCAATAGATAGACAGAGTGGCAGAAAGGGTCATGTTAAGTTGAACTCATACCAGGATCAGACAAGGACAGGTATGGTATTCTGGAATAGGTGGATATTGGAACAGACCCATTTATGGAAGGCAAGGAATTCCCAAAATTGAAGGTAAAACCAACCAAATCTTTGCACATATCACTATTCAAAGGCCATATCAAAATAGCATTAATGGCACAATTTCTGACATCTCCCCCCTCAAGATTGGACACAGGGAGTTGATATTTGCAGGGGAATTTGGAATTAACTTGGGCAAAAGGACAGCTAGATGACAGCAGCTTCAAGGTATACTTGACGCCCTTATTGAAGGTGAATTCACAAGGCCCAACCCAGAGAGAGTCTAGCTTATGGGCTCTACCTCCTGTACAATTCTGGTAGTAGAGAACCAGGTTGGCTACTTGATACTCAGGGAGGGGGGCTCTAGAAGCATTGGGCAGGGAGAGCTATAAAGTCTTGACCTTATAGGCAGTTGAATATGCTGTTGCCTAAATATCAATGATATAATTATTCAAGTCCTTGACATGAGTTTCAGGATTGGCAGATGCATCAACTTCAATCAAAGGGGGTCCTAAGATTGAGGGGGTTGTGGCTTCATACCCATACAGCATGGCAAAGGGAGATTGGCTGGTCACTTGGTGCCTGGTGAGTCAATAAGCAAAGAGAGCAGCAGGGAGGAACATATCCCAACTGGAGGCATCAGAGAGTGTGAGTTTCCTCATTATGAACGCCAGGGAGGAATTGGCTTGTTCAACAGTTCCATTAATTGAGGGGTTATATAGTGCAGAGAAAGATTAGTGGGTACCCATGGCTTTTAAAATAGACATGATGAGGCAAGCATTAAAGTTAGTGCCATTGTCAGAAAGAAGGACTTGAGGGCGCCATGTTGGTAAAAGATATCTTGCAGCAAGAAATTAGCAGTGGTCTTAGCAGTTATATTTTTTGTAGCTCTGGCTTCAACCCATTTGCAAAATGGTCTACGGCTACCAAAATGAATTGACACCCAGACCTAGAACAAGAAGAGATCCAATGGCATCAATACTCACAGTGTGAAAGGCATGTTTAGGAGGGATGAGCTTGAACTGATGTTGTGAAGATCAGGGCCGTTGGAGTTGGAAAGAATGACAGGAGGCAAGGATGTCAGGGATTGGGAGGCGCATTTTTCCCAATAGAAGTTTTTGCACAACCAGTCAGGGGTTTTTGCTCTGCCTCTGTGTTTCTTATCAATGTGAGCTTGGAGGATAATAGCTATTATCATACTAGGGCAAACGTAGGGCAGATAGGTATTGTTGATCTTCTTGAAGAGTTGTCTATATCAAATCACAGTATCCTTTGATAGGGCCTGTAGTGCTAATTGGATGTCTTATGGCTCAGTGGCCCAGGATTCAGGATACCCTATTGATTCATATAGGTAATCAGCGTCTGCAGGATAAATAGCTAGTATAGACATCCTTAGCAACCCATCAGCATTCTGATGTTCCGCACCAGGGTGGTACACCACAGTGAAATTTATCCTTGCAAGCGCAGAGCCCAAAGTGCTAATTGACCTTCAGGCTCCTTTAGTTGCTGTAGCCATTTAAGGGATGGATGATCTGTGACCACAGTAAAGTGAGTCCCATAAATTTAGTGCTGGAACTGTTTCACTGCATACAGAATAGCTAGGCATTCTTTTTCAGTGACACTATAGTTCTTTTGCTTATTGAGGACCTGTGAAGAGTAGGCTACAGGTTGATCCACGCCTTTGTTGTCAAGCTGGGCTAAGATGGCACCCACAGCTACTTGACTAGCGTCAGTATACAAGATAAACTCCTTATCATAATCAGGGTAGACTAGGATGGGAGCCTCTTTCAGTGCCTCAAAGGATTGCTGTTGACTGTCAGTCCATTTAAAGGGTACATTACAAAGGAGTTGGACAAGGGTTTGCTCAATTCAGAAAATTCAGGGATGAACTGTCAATAGTACCCCATCATACCAAGAAATACTTGGACCTCCTGTAGGTTTGTGGGAGGCAGCATCTTGTCAATGGCTTCCACCTTATTATTCATGGGGTATATTCCAGTCTGGGTGACCTCATGGCTCAAGAATTCAAGTTGTTCCTTGAAGAAGGAGCACTTGCAGGGTTTGAGCTTCAAGTCAGCCTCTCAAATCTTGGTGAAGACACCTTGAGATGGTCCAAATAGTTGGTAAAGATGGAGCTAAACACAGTGATATCATTAAGATATACAAGGACACAGGAGATCTTCAGGTCTCATAGAATAGAGTTCATAGCTCTTTGAAACGTAGCCGGGGCATTGCAGAGTCCTTAAGGCATTTGAGTGGGTTCATAGAGGCCTTTAAAAGTGATAAGGGCAGCCTTTTCCCAGTCTTCTGGAGACAAGTCAACCTGCCAGTACCCATAAGCTAAATCCATAGCAGAGAAGAATTTCGAGCCTCCCAATTGTCTGAGAGCATTGTTAATCCTAGGCAAAGGGTATGGGTCCTTTTTTGTGAGCAAGTTTAGGTGGCAGTAATCCATCACAATGTGGTGTCCTCTGTCCTTCTTCTTGAGGATTAATAAGGGGGAGGCCCAAGGGCTCTGAGAGGGAGTCAAGAGCCCAGCATCCAAGAGTTGATTAAGCTCCTTAGAAACCTGGGCATCCTCTACCCTGGCAACCTCTAGAATTAACTCATACAGAATGGAACATCCTCCATGTTGACAACTCTTAAAAATATTTTTCTTATTTTCAATATTAAAGATTATTTTTTCTTGATTAAACAATTGACACTGATAATAGAAGTAATGTTTGATTTTTATTTTGAGCTTTTAATTGAAATTATAAAAGATAAAGCAAAAACAATTTTTGAAATTGTCAACATGGAGCATGTTTCATTATGTATGAGTTAATTCTGGAGGTTGCCCTCTACCCTACTGCAGTGGTATGGCTTGGCACAGAAAGGCGGCGCATCATCAGTATCAATCTGATGGATGACCCCTTTGGCTAGGCCATAGTTTGTAGGTCCAGAGGCAAAGATATTATTAAACTGGTTGAGCAGTTCCAGTACATCTTTTTGTTAGATGGGTGACAGTTGTGGGAAGTCAGCAGCAGCAAGCAGGGAGAGAACCTGAGGGTCTTCTTCAGGTAGATTAAAGTTGCTGAAGGTTCCAAAAGGGTATAGGGACACCACCTGTTCTGCTCCTAATATGCAATCATGCCCTACAACTTGGCCCCAAGATATATGTGTAGGCAAAGCAGTCAGGTTATCTAGCAACAGCTGTACAGGCTCCTTATGAGTCTGATCTAAGATCCCTGGGCATAATTGAGGTTCTTTGTGGTTTAGAGATTCAGGGGAGTATAGCTCCAGAAATGACTTTTCAGGCAGTTTGTAAGATATCTGAGAGTCTATAATCACTTGGGAGCCTGGAGGGATAGTGGCAACCTCAGAGGCAAGAAGAGACACACCTTCCTCTGCAAGACAGGAAGGAAGAGGGGAACACATATTGGAGGAATGAGCTTTGTACTTGAGCAAGAAGATACCTGCGGGATACTTGAGCACACAAGGTTTAACGTGTTTGCCCAGGAGACACAAAGGTTCTTCAAAAATTAAAGGGACCTTGTATACTAAGAGCAATAGGTATACATCTTGAAGGTTTACAATTCATTATATTCTTGGAGGAATTGCGTACCAACCAGGAGATCATAGCTTTTGTTCTCCAGAACAACAGCGGGGGACGTGATGAGGAGTTTTCCAACCCTCATGGGCAGGGCATAGTAGGCACCAATGGCTCAAGTTTGAGTCATGCCAGCATTACCATATTATTGAGTGTATTTGAGGTCAGGGGCCAGCTTAAGCTTCTTCATTAGCTTGGATGATATCATATTGACTGGAGAATCTTTGTCCAGAATTGCCTTAATCTTAACCTTTTGGATCAACACTTCCATATGGGTAGTATCTTTCCCAAAGAGGGGAAAGACAGCCAGAACGTCTTGCGCAGCTTCCAGCTCTTTCTCCCATTTAGATAACATGCATTTTAAGGCAGGAATTTCCTTATACACATTCTGCAACGGGGAAGATACAGACACATTTTAGAAGAGAGCCTTGATCAGCTCAGCAGCTTCTTCAGAAGAGTCTACCAGGACAGGAGGTCAATGGGCCTGGGCTAGATAAGGGCAAGCCACCATGGGCTTGGCTTCACTTGAAGGTGGGCAAGTTGTAGTTGTGGTTCTTCCTAATCAAAGCTTGTAAGAGACTGACACAGTTTCTGGGACAGCCAACACAGAGTAGCCATAACTATCTGATTCATTGCAGTCAGAATCTTCAGTTTCAGAATCACTAGAAAGATTGTGGAACAGGTGAAGGATAGTTGGATCAGCTGAAGGGGGAGACTCCTTATCAGAGGGAGGATCAGGAGGAGATGGGGGAGATTGATCAGCAGAGAGCGTCTCCACCTCTAAGCTGACCTCTCTTTTCCGTCTGCTCCTTTAGGTTGCAACCTTCTATCCAAGAGTTGGTGCAGGTTGCAGCCTAAAAAGGGAGCAGACGAAGAGAGGTCAGCTTAGGGTGGAGACGCTCTCTGCGTCAGTCTCCCCACCTCCTGATCCTCCCACTCTGATAAGGAGTCTTCCTTCCAGCTGATCCGCTATCCTCACCTGTTCCACAATCTTTCTGAAGTGATTCTGAAACTGAAGATTCTGACTGCAATGAATCAGGATAATACACTAATGTGGAGGTCTGTGTCAGTCTCTTACAAGCTTTTGATTAGGAAGAACCACAACTACAGCCCACCTAGCAGTGAGAAGCCAAGCCCATGATTGGCTTGCCCCTCCCAGGGCCCCCCCTGGTGAACTCTTCTGAAAGAAGCTGCTGAGTGATCAAGATACTCTTCACAAATATTATTCTTGTATCTTCCCCGTTACAGATGTGTAGAAATTCCTGCCTTAAAGCTCATGTTATCTAAATGGGAGGAGAGCTTAGGCTTTACTTAAGGCTGTTCTGGCTGTCTTTCCTCCCCTCTTTTGGGTGAGATACTACCCATATGGAAGTGTTGATCAAGGGAAGATTAAGGCAATTCTGGATTGGAGATTCTCCGGTATGATATCATCCAAGCTAATGAGAGAAGCCAGGCTGGTACCTGGCCTCAGAGTCACACTCAACATGCAAAGGAGCTGAGCCATTAATTATACTATGCCCTGCCCCGGGAGGGTTGGAAAACTCCTCATTCCGTCCCATGTTGTTCTGGAGAACAAAAGCTATGTTCTCCTGGTGTACGCAATTCCTCAGACAATATAATGAATTATGTAAGCCTTCAAGATGTATACCTATTGCTCTTAATTTACAAGGTCCCTTTAGTGAAGAACCTTTGTGTCTCCTGGGCAAACACGTTAAACCTTATTGTGCTCAAGTATCCGCAGATATATTCTTGCTCCAATTACAAAGCTCATTCCTCCCAATATGTACCTCTTCCTTCCTGTCTTGCGGAAGGCAGGTGTAATCTCTTCTTGTCACTGAGGCCGCACTATCCCCACGGGCTCCCGAAGTGGGGTATAGACTCTCGAATATCTTACAAACTGCCTGAAAAGTCATTTCTGGAAGCTATACTCCCCTGAATCTCTAAACCACAAAAAAGGAGGCCTCAGTGCACCCGAGACTCATGGGGAGTTTTTTCTTTGTTGCTAAGGCGTAACCTGACTGCTGCCCACCACACATATATCTTGGGGCCGAGGATTGTAGGGCATGATTTTATATTAGGAGCAGGGCAGGTGGTGTCCCTATACCCCTTTTGGGAACCTTCAGCAACTTTTAATCTACCTGAAG